>UXSR01005261.1:0-23590 GCA_900604375.1 Mesocestoides corti | reverse complement strand
CTCACGTGACAAGGGGGGAGGTGTGCTGAAAGCTGCGAGGACAGGGTTATTGGACGTGAATCAACACGATTCACTACAGGCCTTTATTTAGTATAGAGTCACATGTACTGCGTTAAACACAAATTGTATGGGATAATGAGAGTTTGGAAACGGTGGTTCTTCGCTATTGGAAACCCAATATTTCTGAAATCGATTTGTCGAGTTCATTCTGCCTCCAATGGCTAGAGAGAGTAAATGTTTAGTATACACGAACGGACACAGCCTCAATTTCATGGAGACGAAATCCGTGTGATAACTAAATCATCTTGTGTTTCATATTCTCACACATGCAATCGGTTGTCCGAAAGCCCAGAAGCTGACACAACGATGAGTAACTAATCTTCCACTAAAGACCAGAAAGCCAAGCAGAAATTTGCTGTTAGTGTGCAGTCGTGCGAATGCCATGAACAAAATTAATAGAAATCTTGCTTTTTTGGGTCCATGTGTTCGTATGTAAATTGTCGTTGCTTTCGACAGACATTCAATTCACAGAACAAAGTCACTATGGGAAATGTAAATGAAAAATCACTTGCTCATGCTTGCTAAGAACATTCATGAATTATCCTGGGCATGTCCCACCTAGGCGACTTGATCACTAACCAAATGAACTAATAAACCACGGATGTGTTCTCGGGAGAGTGCATCGGCCATGACGTTTACAGGCCCATCAGTGTGAGTGATGCTGCCTGTAAAATGATAAATATAGTTAGTTTATCTGATTTTATTTTGAAAGTACTGGTCAATCAATGAACACGATTTAAAATAAACATGGGTTTAGTGTTTATAAAATTCGAATTTTCGCCTAAACGACAATTTGCTACAGCAGAATTTGTAATAGGTCTCGATTTTTGGGAAAAAGTATCATGGGTCTATGCTACAATCACATTCCTTTTTTAGGACCGCAACGAGAGCATATAGAGAAATATCTTTTGGCAAAACAATTTTTGTTTCCTTTTTTGCCAGCATAGGTTGTTATTGCATACAGTGTTTCTCTACATGTTGTAAAAGCCTCTGTAGTGACTGTAAGCGTCTTTTAATTCTTGTGAACTTGATCGGTCAGAGTGGACAAAGTAGCAGCGGCATGTGGTGGCGTTCACCAAACCATGAAAACGATGCAAACTGAAGGGCGATTCCTGCATCAGGCAGCCTAGAATGGTGGCTGCCTTCTCAGTCACGGATCCAACACCGTCTGGATCAAAGCGGTGTCCAATGAAACTCAACTCTATTTACACCAAAATCATGTTAAAGAGCAATTGAAGCAATGTTTTAAAGCTTAAAACGATTGGTGACTGTGGTACATGTGCAAAGAGCTCGTAATTTCACTAAGAATTTCATCAGTATGGACACATTCGAGACCACGTAGGACTTGATCCATGAACCTTTGAACGTCTGGATTGTGCTACTTAAATCCAAAGACGTTGTTGAAGACACAGCTGACGCGAGCCGCCTACGAACAGCCGGTTTAGGTAGTCCTCCGGTATTTGGTGAAATACCAGAACACTAATACGTAAGAATTACCACCATAGTTTGTATTGGTTTTATTAACCTTTAAGAAATAGAGCATGTGAGGAATTGGACTAACCATCTACCCGAGCAAACAGTTAATGCTGTAATATGGCACGTCCTGCTTAAATGGTTCGGAATCACAACGAAACAAACCGACACGCTTGTGCAAAGCCCAGTGAAATGTTAACTGGAAATGTGTTATTCAAATAAAATAACTATGAAGTGGAAGTGACAGTTTATTCAATCACTAGCATAACGATGCGTGAATACATTGACAATTGATTAAATAGATAACTAACATTGAACAAACACTTCAGACGAGCTTCTGCCGACAAGACAGAGCATACCCATTAGATTTTGAGGCAACGCAAAGTTTTTAAGGGAAAAGATTAAACTGTTATTAGCAGCAAAATATCTTGGTTGATTTTCACAAATTGGTTTGTGTGCAAATTTGATTGCGACCTAAATCCTAGATTATCTCACTTTTCGGTAGCCTATTATGTTGTTAATCCGCCAATAACCACTCACACAACATCAGCATCCAAAATTTAAATCCCACAATGACACAGGGTAATAGCTTGCAAATAAGCCCCCGAATAAATTCCTGGGACAGACAACTAGCTGGAAAGTGGGCCAATAGCTGCTTACTTGCGATGCCTCAATGAGGGCACTATCCACTTCAAGCAGCTTAGTGATCTCAGCTCGATGTGGGTGGTTCTTCTAGTTACTGCGGCGCTAATTAGCAGCAATGATCAAGTTATTCTAGCACGATGTGGGGCAATAAGCATGTCTGGTAAGCCTTGGGAATAGTTTATGTATTGTACACTTAGTTGTCATAATCGTCTGTGGCCCAGTAAGCTACTAAAATTGTGTACTTATTGCATTTAAGAAGAATTCTGATTTTGTTTTTTCATCGAAGACAACCTTTCTATGTGAATATTATCGCATTTTGCTTTGTAAGGCGCATGTGGACGCCACTATGAAGCCTGCTTCAACAAAAAGCTGTGCTAAGCCTTTTGAAGCGAATCTCGTCCGTATTATGTGAATTTCATGCATGAATTTTTTTAGCCTCCTGGGGCGATATTAGCTGACATTGTAGGAGTGACAACTGAATTTCAGACCAAATGAAATTGATACTCATGCAAACAACACCTAATACTTTTCGAGGTGAATTTAAAAGTGTTCATAATGGACTAATTTTGAGTTAACATTACTATTTGGCGATAGATTAAAATTAAGCATTTAATCTTTCTAATTTAACCCGAGGATCACCCTTATGGCAGTATTAGATAGCAGTTCAATCCTCTCTCTGACTATGATCCTCCTTGTGCTAGATTTTCCCTACAAGTGTGGGACATAAAATGGGTTAGGTTAGGTCAACAGAATATGGTAATTTTATTATTGCAAACTAATAAAATGTACTAATGAAAACTTGACTTTACGTGTGCTATTTTGTCTTTACATGTGGGCTGCCCAGCAAACTACATTTAAGCTTGACATTATTGAAATATTTTGCAAATACTTTCGAGGCACCGCTATCGTAAATACCGACAAACACAAAAAGGACATTTCGACTGAAGAACACAAAGATGAACTACCTTTCGATCCAAAGGCTTTTACCCTAATAAAGGAATCATTGAAAGGTGACACAGGTCTCAGGGACGTAGCTATTGCTGTGGTCAACACTTCGGCAATTCTTCGATGCAGGCCGGACAAAAACTCTTCTGATTTAAATGAATACAGTGACATTAAGGTGAGTTAACCTTATTGCAAATGAATGTCATTAGTGCTTCTACCAAACGATGACATGGTTACATTCATGAGAATTACAAATACGTTAATGTAATTGCAAAAATTCGAATGTCTAATTATGAGTAAAAAGTGACAGGTTAAAACAAAAAGGCAGGAGAAAATATGACTGTAATGTCATCATAATCTGTCTAGCCATGTAGTACGTGTAGTCTATTAATGGACATTTGCTATGCCAGTTGGGTAAAATTCACAATTATTTGCTAAGGCAATTATGCTGACTGCTGAGATTTGTGGTCTTAGGTTAAGGGATAGGCGGAAGGCCTTGTTCATACATGAGCGTGCTCTTGGATCCTGGGTGGACTTTCTTATAACACCGCCTTCAATCTCCTTTTGCATTTCTGCCTTCGTCAGGTGAAGAGGATGGTGTTTCATCTGGACATTAAAACATGCTTTCATTTTAGTCTTATAGCATAATTTTTATTGGTTTCACCCAACATGCCAGAGGTCAATGCTCATCTATTTTTCTTTGATTTTACTCCGGTGGTGACTTCAATATCTTGCATGCAATCGAGACTGTTATGTGACATTTCTGTTCATTCGGTTTATGTTTCATAAATAATCAAACTCGGATTTCAATTAAAAACCTATAGCTCCGACGTTCTTGTCCTGCAATCGAAGAACAAATATATTTTACTTTCTGCGGGGTTGTCGCCAGGGCCGTTATATTCAAGAACTCCTTGGTTTTTCTCTAGAATTGCATTCTTGATTCCTTTTCTGCATTGGCGATTTATTTGCAAACACCGATTTTCTTAAATGGCTTTCTCTAGATTTTCGAAACCATGTCAAATGAATATCTCATTTTGCATTACTAAACTCAATTTACACCTAAGAAAACAAGAAATTACCCCTTTGCAGGACCGGTTTGTCTTGTACTCTACTCTGTAAATTACCTGATTTCTTCTTCTTCTAAAACATTCTTTAATAAGAATGCTTATTGTCTTTTAAGGCGCTGAAGGCTATTTTGCTGCTGTTTTTGCAGCTATAGACCGTCAAAAGCAGTGTATTATTAAAGGGAATATTTTCCAATCGGTTTTCTTCAATTTTTGTTTTACAGAATAAATTTTCTTAATATTATCACATGCTCCACAAAAGGTAATAATTTATCCAACAATTTCCAATTTTACAGGAAATTCAGGGCAAGTAAAAGTTTCGTCACCTTTAAAATCAGATTTACTTAAATTCAAACCCCTCTTTTAATTTTCCCTGCGTTTTGGTTCTTTAAGACTACTGGCAACATAAGTATAGTCAATGAATGATTGTATGTAATCTCTTTTAGTTTATTTGGAGACGATTGGAGGAGCCTACGTACCTAACTTTCAACTATAGGAGAATAAGTCAAGATCTGCGTTATAATGTTGTTATGGCTGACTTCAATGAGTTTAAAATGGATTTGAAAATTGAAATGGTGAAACCAAGCGATGAAGGAGAGTACATCTGTCTTTACAGAGGTGGAAGATTTGTCCATGAAAAACACGTCTATTTAAAAATACTCAGTAAGATGTGGATTTACTTATCTTGGACAACCGTTGTAAATACTAATTACTTGCCACGGTCTATCAGTCTATTCAAACCGTGGTCTGTGCACTTGACTGCTGAGGAATAGAATTTTTCATGATACGTTAGTGTTGACGTTATATCCACGAACGAGGTGATAAGTGTGGTCAAAAATTGCTGGTTATGATGGTTGAAGCTTATATAGATCACTTGTGGTGCTGCCTGATTTGGCAAATTCAATGGCAAAAAAAGGACCCGTAAAAGAGTTCCTAAAAATCAGATACTAAAATTATATTCTAGTGTTTCTAGTAAGGTCACTTTCAGGTAAACTGGCAACCGGTTTGTGACCTAAATCCTGTTTGAGCACGATTCAGCCCAAAGATTTAAAGGGTTACACTTTCAGTGTTGATGGTTGTTTTATAAGCTAAAGTGTGGTGGGTTATGTCTAAAATAACTTAACAATGTCCTTACGTATCTTCTGGATACAATTTGGCAGTCTGTTTTTCCTTACTTCTTCCGCCTCCAGTTCCACCGTCGATAAATCCAATGGGTTCTTCCAGTACCACAGTAGTTGTTCGCGAACAACTTACACAAAAGCTCACCTGCAATGTGTCTGGAGTCCCTACTCCCACCTTAAAGTGGTATATGAGCACAACAGATGGAAAGGTTCAAAAAAGCATCACAAAAAAGGACTACCCAAGTGAGTTCCATTTTGGAGTCTTACTTTAAGAAGTGGAAAATATGGAAAATATTAAAAGAGACTATCTCGAGCTTGGAATAGATTAGGATCATTGTTTGGCTTTTTCTCGCCGCGGGCCTAGAATTTAAAGCAAACTTCAGTGATGATACAACCATCGTTCTCCAAAAAGGTGACTTTTTCATTTAAATCGAGTTGGCCAGCCAAAGAGTTAAACCCCTCACCTTGAAGAGACATCACGACAATAATTGAACCATTAAAACTTTACAAGCTGCTAGAAAACAACAAAGTATTGCTGGAGAGGTTTCTATCCCAACTTACCGTTCGTCCTTAATAAGATGAAAGAGCGCACTTGTCAAAATCGCTACCTTTAATATGTGGCACAATGTTTTGTGATGCC
This sequence comes from Mesocestoides corti, assembly GCA_900604375.1. Classification (NCBI taxonomy): domain Eukaryota; kingdom Metazoa; phylum Platyhelminthes; class Cestoda; order Cyclophyllidea; family Mesocestoididae; genus Mesocestoides; species Mesocestoides corti. The sequence goes on along the minus strand of UXSR01005261.1, from coordinate 17,642 downwards.
GAGATACTTGACCAAGACATTTAAGGCAGCATTTGAACTCTTGTAAATTGGGTCATGAACTTTTTACCCCTATTCTTTAAATCAAATTTATTTCGACATGCGATGATTAATCCTCAGGTTTTTAATTTGCCCTCATTGGTTGCATTCTAAACGGAGAGGGCACTAGATAGTCTTTAGAAGGCACTTAATTTTCAGCATTTGCATAAATCTTCTCTCCAAAGGATTTCTTCTCACCGACAATGCCTTGATAATATCAAATGTTACGAGAGACCTCCGTGGAACATTTACCTGTATTGCATACAACGGCATAGACAGAAAGGTATCTAGAAGCATCCACTTGGATGTCTACTGTAAGTGAATTTCGCAATTTTACTTTCCTGACTGATTCTACTTCAGGGATGAACAACTCTATGAGAATTAATGTCCCCTTTTTGATCTAAAAATATAAGAGCCAAACACCTTTATAATTGGTAATCATGACATGATATATATGGGTGATGCATAAGGTGAGCTATGTGCTCAGTTTGCTACACAGTCATATTTATCAAAAGGAAGTCGTGAAGAGAATTTGGTCCTAACACGTCAGCAAAGTTGCGATATGTAAAAGTAATTCAAAAACGCGCACTTTATGCAGTACCCAAATGTCTAAGTGATATTTTAGTTGCGTCTTGGTACTGCTTTTGACAATAACTTGGAAAACCTAAAGTAGCCACATCAATAAAATTTTGGATGTGCTCTCTGACCTCGAATTGACTCAACTCCAAGGTATTAATATTAATAAATTCGTGTTAAAATCACGTTGTCTGTGACAAATTTTTCATTAATTGTGGTTAGCAAAGGATCTCGGAGATACTTGACAGTTTGTGGTCTAAGTAGTTCTGTCTACGAAAACTTATTCAGCTGATGGGTCACAAATTTAAAGTAATGCTGGACTAGTAAGATGTGCCTTGGTAGTCATTTAGCGTTTGAATTTCTTAAAGATTAGTATTATTTATCATCAGCTAAGTCCAGTGCAACTTAAACAAGCCCACAAATTGACTTGTGTGAAAATCAAACGTGTAGAGCAGCATAACAGATGGGCAGTCGCAGATACCACCTGCAAGAATGCTGTACCTCGAATACGATTTCGCCTTCGGTAAAAAACAATTTTCTTTTGTTACTGTGAAACTTCGCAGCTGCTGATATTTATGGCAGATGAGAAATGCACAGATCCTAAATTCAACCTATTAATTATAGTAATTACAATTATTACCGTGTCAAGTAATTTCACTGAGTCACAATTTGTTCTGGCTAGTTCAGATGTAGCATGAGAAGAATCAATTCGTGAAGCCAAGGAACAAATATGAAAAATTATTGTAATAGTAAAATGCAATGGTATTGAATATAATGGTGCTCCCAACTTTGGTTGCTTAAATTGAATGCGAATTATTTCGGACCTTAGACTATGAGCACAACGTGCACTAAAATATTTCCAATCCACTTCATCTTCACGACTAAATATTTTTAAATTGCTAAATAAGGCGCTCAAAACAAGTCAAACTAGTAGCGGTTTGGTCTTAAACAGTAAACCTAATCAGCTATTTTAATGGCAGTTTTTACCTTTTCAATCTTAGACCAGGCCTTCTACATGTATTAGTCCGTATTTTTGGTCTAAAAGAAATCAATTTCCTGAGCATCGATTTCCTTTTAACGTCTCTTAAAACATCCACAAGGAATGTCATGGGAGCAACATTTGATCTCGCTATATATTAATATGTTCTGTGTAACTTTAACTCTACCTCACATACTAGTAAAAAAAATTTTCAAGTACTGAAATAAGTTTATTACCAATTTTACACATAAGATTCAGCCTTGAATATTCAAAGCGTTGAATGAATAAATTCCGGAACCATTGCTTTTAGGGATAATAGTAGCCACGCAACGGAGCACCTTCCACTTTCCACTAATAGACAACAACTTTCAATCCGCTTGACCCAATAGGCCGCTGTATAAAATACAGATTGCTGAATCAATTGTTACGTGGATAAACGGTCACGTTATACATTTGTGTGGGGGATCAATGGTGGTAACTAACTAGGCGAAGCGTTGGAGTGCAGTGAAGAGCAGGGACGTTATTTCCCCAATCAAGGAAGCAAAAAATTCGTTCCACTTATAAAATGTTGATCAATGCACTCAACAGGGATATTTGAGTACATTTGACATCGGACGTGCGCCTAAACCGCAATACCGCTATACATTTCGCAATAAATGACTATCCATAACGCCGAAACCACATGTGTTGTTAAAGTTAGGTGTAGGACATTTTAAACGGCACAAATTCGTGAACTAGTGGTTTCTTACAAGTCTAGAAGGCACGTAGTCAGGATGATGGCCTAGCAACAATTGTTTCATATATAAGACAGAATTCTATCAGAAAACGGTTTCTATCGGCTTTTCGTTTTTAGTTCGTCCAGTGGTGAAAATGGGCGCAGTCACAATGAACAGTCACGATGCCCGCCAAACAACCACTATTCTTGCTACGGTGGTTGGAAATCCTATATACAGTCTATACTGGGAGTTTAAACACAAGCCTATTCGTGGTGTTAGTGGTGACTGCCTCGTAACTTTGTTTGGGGACAAATATTGCGTGGTTTCAGGTAACAAGGATTTGTGGTAATTAGCTTTCTTTTAGTGTTTTTATCAATAATGAAAGGAGAGGGGAACAGTGGTATCGTAAAATCATTGTAAATTGGACAAACAGAAGCGCATCTCTAAGGTTGGATATGCATCAAATCCCATTGAAGAAAAACAACCGCGATTTTAATTCAAACACATCGTTTTTCGAAAATAGATTCCAACCTCCTTAATGTCATGTACAGTTAATAGCAATGTGTTCGACGGGAAAAACGTTTGATTTCAATATTTTTTACTTTCCGTCAATTTATTTGTAACCTGAATATTTATTCCGGGTCAACTGGTGTAGTCACATCAATAGATGTTTGAATACTTGGAAACACTTCTTTTGTTGTTAATTTCAGCCATCGGGAATTATTATATGGCATTATAAACTAAGATATTTCTTCTGTTAAACTGAAATCACTGGTGATTTTCCTATACCTTCAACTATAGAGAAGCTTTAAATTAACGTGATCCATTTAAAGTTTCCGATACACCACATCAGGCGTATGGATGAAGTAGTTCTGACTTAATAAAACCTTTAGATCGGGAGGTTACGAACCCAATGGTATTGAAGACCAAGTTAACCATTTACAACTTAACCCTTGAAGACTATGGAATTTACACCTGTGTGGTACACTCACCATTTGGAATGGAACGTGGCTCTACGGAAGTTGTCAGTAGGTTGAGTTCGATTGTGAATATATTGAATTATAGCTTCTGAAGCAATACGTATACTTTAAAGAGATAAATCACTTTACTGACCGTCTTTGTAAATTACTCTCATTTCTTACAAGATGGTCTTCAGCATTAAGGTCTATTACTTTCTTAACAGTCACCACGAGATTTAGGAAAGAAATGTAGTTTTAATAGCAAAAATAACTTTTAAAATGTGCCATTTTGTACAATCGAAGCTTAATTTATAGGAGCTTTGAAAACAAATTTAAATTAGACAGACATTGGATAGTTTCAGATCTTTTTGGTTATGACAGCTGTCAAAGTTTTTATTGGTTATTTTTCATTACCTTCTGTCTAAAATGGATTGTTACTCGCTTTGTAATGCATCTTCCATGGCAAGTACAAACTTTTATTAGTTAGAACTCAAGAATTTTCCCTTTTCTGTTATTTTAGGAATACAAGAGGATCAGTTTGAGTATCGTACGTTTGTTGAAAGTTTCGTAAATTCTGAAATATAAGAAAAGGGTAGAATAATTTGGCTAAAGAACAACAAAACAATTGTGCTAACGACGATAATATTAACTTCACGATTTATCTAAATGCAACAGATTTTGTAGCATGATCCCTACTTGGAGCATTCGCTCGAAGAATATTAGTAATGACAAAGGGAAGTGTTATTACCTTACTTCTAATTTCAGTGCGAATCTAACAATTTTTATAGATTCTATTTTTGCACATTAAATTTTGCTGTTGCTATCTGCAAGTCTTGGTATTTAAGTAAACAGATCATCTACTTCTCGTGTTAGACAATTCTGATAATCCAAAACTTATACCTTGGATTGCGATCTTGTGAACTTCTTTTTCCTATTTTAGAACGGCCAGATTCAACTAAATTTTTTCCAGACCTTTGGAAGTCATCATCAGGAAAAGATAGGGCTTTCAAATACTTATCTCGAAAGACTACAAAACCAACCACTTCTGCTAAGAAAAACGATCCCCTGTTGTTATTTTATATCATTGTCTTTCACCTGGTTTTGTTCATTAATTGAATGTGGTTTAAAGTTGTATATCTGTATCTGAAACAGATTTTCATTACACAATTAAATTAAGCACATTTTAAGATTTTTTGCTGGAATTTAAAAGCTTGTGCGTGCTTTACTTCTGGCGGTTTGTAGTTCAAATAAATTAGAATCTCTGCACGGAAGTCACAGTGAGTTTTCTTCATTTTAGTACCAATATCTCTTTAGTACCCTTTAGTAGGCAAAAAAAACTCTTTAAGCCACCATTAATTTTTTTACTTGGTGTATTTGACGTATTTTGTTTTTGGCGATGTGAGTTGTGAGATTAATCAATGACAGAGATTTGTTTTAAAGATTAACGTTGGATTTTGCACCCAACTGCGAACGAGGTTTAGCAGTGGAAAGCTGAACCGACCACTACAAATAAGACAATTTTAATGTGTAGGTGGCAGACCAGAAAAAGCTTTACACATAAATTAGGTTTTTAAATTTTGTTAAAACCTAAACGCTAAACGTATGTAATTCTGATGTTCAAAATAAGGAACCCCTCTTAAATATTAAATCCTTTGGCTATAATATTTATTGGGTGTTTTATCTAATGATCATTACAATAACTTAAGGTCAATCGGTCATGATAGTTTCATTTTACTGATTTAAAAGGAGCAATAAAATCGTATAATCTAGAATAGAGTAGAATGAACTTTTTTAATAAAATTTTGGGTTGATAAATTAATTTTAAATTAATTAAAGTTTTGTAAGATCCTTTTTCCGAACGAGTAAGTGGAAATGTAGGAATCATGCTTTGAACGAATTATTCAGTTGTAGTTGATGAGAGACAGGCCGGCATTGTGCATAAACTTCTTTCAAGGTCAGCCTGGACGTAGAATACCTTGTCCACGGAGTAGATCCATCCATCAGTGCACTGATATCCGCCATTGAACATTGAGACATTGATAGTTCCATTCACAATTGCAGCTTAAACCAAAAAGCCAATCTTGGAATTACCAACTTGTGGTTGCGCATAAATTTCGTTGATCATTTTTCTAATTTCCAATGACCACTATTCAGTCTTCGCATTTCCGAATCCGTGACTTTTAAATCATGTAAACACTCACCTAGATGACATTATACGTTTTACAGCTTATTCAACTTCTGTGAAAAGACACCAACTAGCTATTTTTGAAATAACAGTTGACTCGAATGCTCAAAATTAAAGTTCTACTGCCAGCAATGTTAGAACTGATTTCACTTATCCCTAGGTTCAAATAAGACAGCAAGCTAATAATGCGAGCTTACAATTAACGCCGGTTTCCGCTTGTAGGTCAAAGCGAACATACTCAAGAGTAAAAGCGTTGTTGGCAGTTGCCACATCATATTTCAGAGTGACATTTAGCTCATTAAGCAGTATTTGTAGTGGAAATATCATGCGCCGAAGTACCTGAAAGTAAGAAATATTCCCACTTTGGAGTTCATCTTTTCTTTGTTAACTACATTTGGTATCAAAACACATCAAAGTCAAATTTGACAGCGAAATACTTTGCCTTTACAAAGTTTATTTAACATCAACATAATGTAATCAATTTCACAACGATTTAGAAGTAATGTGTTAAACCAACTTTCAATAAAGGGTGGTTTGACCTAATTCTGACCATTTTGAAGGAGCTTAAGAAGCCCAGGGTCCACGTAAGTTACAAACCTCCCATTTTTACGAACTACAACTAACAAGACCACTCTTGCTTAATCCAAATGTCTCACCTCTTACGGGCATCATGCAGGATCTGTAAACGAGTTTGAGTATAAAAATGGTGGCATCCGTGAGACCAGTGCCTCACCAAAATGGGCTACAAAGTGGCTATGGAATTTAATTAAGATAAATACGATCATAGACTACTAACGGGTGCAAATAGATGCGATTCCAATGCACTTTTGAGGCACTTACATATGTCAGCCTATCTGGGTCCTTGAGAAGTTTTACGCCCACATTTGTGTCAGCTTCCATGTCATCGAAAGCCTTGTTATCCGAAGCGAAATAAGTGTAGGGGCCACCTTTGATTTGTTTGTCTAGGATTCCGGTTTTGACGTAGCTCCTTAACAATTAATTCAACAAGTTATTCCAGTAATATTAAAGGATGCAGCATTTTGTTAAAATGCAAAAAGATAATTTTTTAAACTATGCATCGTGAACCTGCACCTGAATGCTGAATCACCTCCGAGAAAGTTTCTCACAGTTTGCGTTGGCAGACCTGGTACGCCGGTAACGAGATAAACAACGCCGTCTGAACCGGAGCTTTCTGAATCAGCAAGGGCGACGGGCACATAGCCTCTGTTCTGCATTCTTGCCTCTACGTTTAACACTTTAAAGGCGGAAAAGTCTCTTATGTTAATTAAAATGAACACGGCAATATGTATTCAAAATTAGTCAGTTTACTTATTTAAGTAATAAATATGCGTGAAGTACTTTGCCATAAGGTTCACATAATGTTCACTTTCTGTCTCGGGAAAAGAAAAGCCTTATTTTGTTTGAAGCCAAAGGTGACTAGTCACAAAAATATTTTTGGAGCCTCACCACAGTGTTATGTTTTGAATCCGAAATACCGCATGAAAGAGACGATTGGTACGGTATTAGATATTAAATAATAACAACGAATGTTACTTATAAGAGGGCAGTTTACCTTTGCCCATGCCCGCTACACGAAGTTCATGAAGTCAGTTCCTGCATATAGAGTTGTGAGGTCTCCTATTTAAGTTTCAGATGGTAAGGCTATCATGAGCATGGCACTTTGCCTGTGTTACGGGGAGGAAACTCGCGTTTAGGTTCTCGGAAAAAGTAAACTGTGAATTTGAAAGAAGTAGAGAAGTCGGTTAGGCTCAAAAAAATAACTTCGTTTTTACATTTAAACATACCTACACACGGAATATAAAGCAGAAAGAAAGAAGTCTTAATATTGCAACGAGAGGCGTATCCTGGCACTGAGCACAATGACATGTGCCGCCAAATCAAATCAGCATTCAAACCCGCACAGTTTTCTCTGGGTTGTACGAAGTGTTGCCTTCACAGCAAAGGCATAATATTATAATCGGAGACATACAGGAAACGATACCAAAGTCAGTAGGCGTTTTAATTTACTCATTGTGTATATTTTGATTGGATTTGCGATCGGAAAGCTCTTGATTAATGAGTTGTAAATATTTTATAGGAATTAACAGGGTAAATTCAGGTCAAAGTTGTGAATGATTCTTTCATTTAAATAGATTTAAAAGAAATTGCAGCAGACAACATGCAACGCGTGAAGTTTGTTCACAAGTATAGAGGTGAATAAGTTACCATTATTTCTTGTTCGAAATCTTATTGCATCCGTGATGCTTCCCACTGTAACATATTTGTCAGTGGTCATCTGTGGTCGAAGAATTCGTTCAGGAACAATCATTAACTTCAAGTAGTCACTCTAAAAATTCAAAAATTGATTGCAATGACGGGCATTTTGAGATTAAATAAAATTAACTTTGAAAACTATCAACATGACACTCATCGATATTACTAGCGAAATCAGATGCTAACAATCCACTTAGAAGGGATAAAAATTGCAGCTGACAATGTTTTCACCAAAACAACACCGCGAGTGGTTGAAATGCCATGAAAATCTGTCGACAAAGGCGCTACAAGCTTGCAGTCCGGAAAATGTTCGATTGATACCATATCCACCACGCAATAATTGCTTAATGACTCAGAAAATAATAAAAACTAACAGACTTAGCTATATTAAAAGTCGGTAATTTGAAATAATTTTCGAAAATTAGGGTTAGAAAGGTGTTACGGCCATTTAGGCTTCATTGTAGGCAAGTGAACTACTCCAGTTAAATTAATATTTTCATACTCTATTGAATGAACTCAGATCTTCCTTAATATTTCTCCACTTTTCGTGACGATTTTGCGGAAAATTTTTGGAGATCCAGAATTCCACAAGATGACTAATCACAGGTTAGGAATTCGCCATTGTTAACACCATTCCCCTACCCATGCCACTTCAGCAGGTATCACTATGGCAACCTACTGACAGCTCATCTGTATTAATCCGTCCTGATCCCTCAGGTCTATAACCGGGCGCATTAAGACAGATTGCTCGGCCTTTGGCTGAGACGTTAGAAGCTCTCTGCACGAAGTCTTGCCTTGTCTTACATCAGCGTGAGAAGGTGGGGTCTGGCGTCAGAAAAGGTATTTAGAAAACCGGTTATCTAAATGCATGACTCTTGATTAAGGCCAAAACCTAACAAAAACATTACTACTATTTCGAAAATCTCAACACTAAAAACTTGAGGAAAAAACAACTTGAAGTGGTACTTTTATCTCAAATTACAGGAGTAATCGTAACCCTCTTACCTGGTTATTTGCTGAAAGAGAGTTGAAATGAGACCAATCGACTGGTGCAAAGACAGTTTTCTCTGTTGTGGACTGCAAGATAGTGTTGCAAGCCGTGTCAAGCGTGCATACTCGGAGGAAGGTCCTGTTGCAGTTTGATTATTATTAAATCGAATTTCGGTCTTTTGACAAGATTAAATCAAACAGGTAAGTAATACAATATCTCGCATAAACTTTTTATTTCAAACCTATGCACTGGTACTAAGTGATCCTGTCCGAATTTAGACGTCTGTTATTTTGAAGCTAATTGTTCAGTCCTAGACAGGGATTATAAACAACTATTGCACCGTTTGTAATAATGAATGCGGGTAAAGGCATCGTGGTGGCTGCCTTTGTGATCCATTGCGTCTGTCCCTAAACCAATTTATGGTAGATGGCCCCATCCTTAAAGGTATCGCTTTTTGTATGAAATGATTGGTTTTAAACACCATGCATTTTAATTCTATCGCATCGTGTAAAGTCACACAAGAGTGGCGACTGTTTGCATGAGATATATCTACGGAGGTCTGGGTAAGCTAGAGGTTTGTGTTCAAGTTTGAATGCCTGAATAAATCATAACTACTTTGGAAAAAGAAACCAAATGCTAGGAGATAGTATAATTGAATTCGTTAGCATGCATAAATCTGAGATTCGAAACAGATAAGTGGATAAACTTACGGAGATAGACGAGCTAAAGCATCTTGCGTTGTTTCGTGTAGATATCCAATAGGAGCAGTCACAGGTATGAGAACGGCGTTTCTTAAGGCCACTGCTGGCCCTGCCGTTTGAGCGTATGAGCCCTTTACTGTAATTGTCACTGGAGCTACGATGAAAACACAAACACTTAATATTTAAGGAAACGACTGCTTTTAGGTGTAGATTCATAAAATTAGGTTTTAACAAAACAGGAACGTGTTTTAGGAATGATTACGGCGTCAATGTAACTGGACTGCACAAACAGACAGCAAGCCCATTCCATAAGTTCAACTTGCATCAAGTCAACTGCAGGATTTGGCTTTCGATATCAGTTAGAAATTTTGCACTCTTCTGACCTCTCAATTAAACTGGCAGAGTAATCGTAGAAGTCACTTCAACCGCCATTAATGGATCGGACATTCACCGTGAAATAAAAAGTGAGTAAATATACTTCGTCGTGATTTGCGAAGACCACTTACAGTACATACAGCTTACTATCGCTCCATGTTTTAAATTTGAGTTTCGGCTTAGGCTTTACTATCATACTTACTACTGCCATTTAGTGAAACCATAGACATTAACCAAATTGTTCGACTAGGAGAAAAATTATTACCTCAACGTTCCTAGCCTGTGCGTTTACCGATACAAATTAAGTTCACCAAATAACAAAGCTAACCAGACACTTGCTCTTGTTCCCTTATAAGTATGATTAGGTCTTTATAATACAAAAAACGCTTTGAAGCTAGTAATGCTTACCACCCTCGCCCGAACCAGCCATTTCCCCGGGAGTAAGTGATCCTGTATTTACGGCTGTTGGAAGTGGATCCTGGGGGAACCCAACATAAAATTTTATCGCACGACTCCCTGAACCCTCAGTCCATCTAGGGTAAAAGATTTGATTTGGAGCGTAGTGGTTTGCTAACACCTGTTGGGATGAAAAACGAAACAGAGAATGCGTAACATAGAGTAGGATTATTAAAACACAGATTGGTCGAAAGAATGGGTCATCTCACACACGAAAAGCAGATTACTACCTTCTTACACATGCTATACGAATGTCTTTCTCCTAACTCGGGTGTTTGAGCTCATGACCTAGAAATGCGCATGAACAAATGCGACACACAACTACGGTCGTAATAAACGGTTGACTCCACCGTCTTTGGCCTCCTCAATTTTCTCCAGTTAATTCGTGTCTTCTCGTGTAGCAAGACACGCAGTGGTTTGCACATGATCGCGTGCAGCTTTTCGCCATTAGACTTCGTGACTGAAGAGTAATACTACAATTCCACCGTGTCAGTGCTCATTGCAGACATGTTATGGCAATGCACCCTCTTACTCGTCACCACTCACGCTAATCATGAGAGTCCTGTTGTTAAGGAGATCCTGATATGTTTTTGTAGGTAGCTTATTCCACACAGAGTCCGGGACCACAAAGTAGGTGGCAAATAAAGTTGTTCCCATGTAAACCTGGTTTGTCAACTGTGTGTAAAGAGGCATTCCCGTAATTCGAAGCTCATTCCACAGTGTGAGCGTTTTTCTACATATTCGGAAAGAAAACACAAAATTTTATTAACTTTCCTATTGATTGTAAAGGCATCAGAATTCCCCACTAGGCGAAGACATGACGAGTCACTCACCTGTTGTTTTCGGCATTCAAAATTACTCAGAGGGTAAGAATGTGCAACATATTTTTGGCCTATCTTATTCGTTAGATAAAATACCTGTTTGGTCGAAATGTCGGACCCGGTTTTCTAAGATGAATTAGTGCGAAGACCTTGAAAACTGTGAATGAAATATGCGCTAAAATGGGTTACCTTTAAAGAGAATACTTTATAAACCACCTCAAACATGCTAAATTGAAAGTACAAAGTCAGATTTTGGGCACTAACAACGCAGATGGTCGATCGAGGGGACAAAATACTTTATTCGACAGGTCTGTTCGATTCTGGTTTGCAGGACAGTGCCAACGAAAAACATACCAGAGCTGTTGGCGCGAACACTCCACATTTGCAGACTGGCTTCAATAGTTATAGGCAAAATGACTGGAATAAACTAAAACCCACACAGACAACAATAACGTTTTGGATTTTAAACACAAATGCGGACTTAAACCAGCCAAGAAGTGAAATAAACATCAAGACTAGGTTCGTTTCGTAGAGGAAGATAAAAAAAATCAAGACAAGTGACTCCATGCTGAACCCCCATTTTATCTCGGGCGGCATTCCGGTTCGGATTTCTTTTCTTGATTCTGAATGAAAGTTTGTCCGCGTAAAGTAAATTAGATTGACCTTCCAAAAGCTCAACAACCTTCCTGATTTTTCGTTTATTTTGATGACCTAGTCTTGACCAGAACCCACTTTCTTTATGAGTCTTCTAGCAAATTTAGATTCGCAAGCATTTAAATTCTAGACACTAAATAAAATATGGTCATCTTCGTATTTTGATGTTTTACTCTGCGTCCACAACGTCTCCTCCATGAACATGTCGCAGTGGCCTGAGTTATTTTCTTTGTTCTCAATAACATTCCATTTTTTTTTATTTTTAAACAGGGTTCACTCAGGCGCGATCGCTGTTAATCCACTACACGTCCACTTAGGTTAGCCACTGCAACATTATACTGCTTTTGTTATTCTATGCATACTATTGCCAAACTTTATTGCCAGGATACCTATAACTAGACGCATATATGTGCATACCATTCTTCAAGAATTGCTTACAACTGAATCTACGTTTAAGAAGTTAAGAATCATTAAGTACACCAGTTATCTAAACACATAAACTTACGTCAGCTCTTGTGCCTGACTCAAGTATTGATAAAAGTCCATTGATTCATAAGGGTAGTTCACCACTTTGTCCATGATTTGAATCATTCCGTTTGACGCATCCAGGTCTTTTGTTATTACCTTGGCATCATTTATATAGTATACTCCTGGTGTTTCCGTCTAAAAAAAATAGATTGAAAATTTCTTAGACACTGCGATCATATTTTATTGTTGTTTACACAACTCACAACTGAAAAAGCATAGCGCGGACCGACAATTTCGTTATAAAGCGCACCCTTGCCAAAGCCGACGTCTATCAAGGGCAACGACTCTCCAGCAAGTTGCCAGTTTAATGTAGAAAGTTTCGTTGGAATCGAACCGGTTTTTGGACCTAATGTTAACAAAACATGAGAATTAGAAGTTCTTCACGAAGACGAAGGCGTTTGGTTGACAGGTGTCAGCATTAACAATATCAGCTAATGGTTTGGCACTTGGACCTGTCATCATACCTCGTTTTTTACAGATTTATATTACCTCGTACATAACAAGTTAAATGCTTCCTAAAAAGCGTGATTGCAGATGTAGACAGCAATCAAATGACCTCCTCGGAACGGACTCCTAAAAAATGCCAACTAACTTAAATTACTACAGTTGCGGTGGTTTTCGGTAAGACGGCAATTAAGTGCATTTAAGTTAGGTGGTGCAAATAGAAAATTAATGCAAATGCAAGCAGATATAGGAAAAAGATGCTCACTTTCGAGGTACTGGCCAAATATGATTTTCTGTTTCTCTTCAATCGACAGGGTTGACCAAGAGAGACTGGCCGCTCGTTGGCTCCAAGCAGCGTTGTTTGGAGCAAGAACGGTAATGCATTCTCCCGCAGCGGCACATTTTGAAGTATTTATTGCCGTTATCCGTGAGTCCAGCAAGTGTTCCCAAAACTAACAAGAAAATTGGGCCTTTAATAATGAGGCAGGCCAGTAAATCACAAAATCTTGCCAACCCCAACTGCGAATTGGCTCATGTTTTTATGGTCTGTTGGCATTGAAGTTTTAAAACATTAGCTCTCTAGGCAGCCAAGAGTTATACCCAACACCAATAGTTAGGTCGGTGTCTAAATGTGTTCCTTCATTTTGCGAGACAATTCCATCTAAAATGACCTTTTAAATTGCAAGGCACCTGGTTTTTCAGTAGTTCCCGAATTGAAATGATCACGAAAAGGTGGCATTCGATTTAAGTCCTAGTAATTATGCTTGTCTTTACGTATTGACTAGTATTAGCAACTGATTAGCACGTAATTTTCGAAAATGAGCTAATTCTTGTATTTTGCGGGTTTTCACAACATTTCATGTCATATTTGAAACCACTGACTAAACACGTTTGTTTTTCAGATTTATTAAAAGCCTTTAATTTGGTTTGTCACGACCTGCAAATTCTTGACAGACCACATAAAAGAAATTGAGCAATTTGCACCACGGGCCTCGCAGACATAAGACGGATTTAAGCGTTTCGTTTGGCCATGTGTGGTTATTATCAAGGTACAGAGAGGAGTTACATGCATCATATATTAATTTGCAAACATTAAACAATAAGCATTGAGCGCTAAGCTAGATGGTTCTGTTAAATATGAAAACGATCACGAGAGCACACTCCTTGACAATGAGCCTAATATATTGCTAATAATAATATTAACACATACTTATTTGGTGTACAGAGGAAGTAGACTCAAGTGAAATTATGTAATTGAAGGAGGAGAATTCACTGTTTTGCTTCAACTATAAGGAATAGTTTATACTAATTGAAGGATTTTCATCTGAGGAATAAAGTGCAATTGGCTGATGCATTTGCTCCAAACTTAGGGTGGAGAGTATGTGTAAGCAATTGAATTCCATTTAGCAAATAGTTTGAATGTTTCCATACACTTGACTAACTTCCCTACACTTTGACTTAAACGATAATGCTGATACTTAACACAACCACAACTAGGATGGGATTAATTAGTACTCTTCTGCCAGGCTAATTAACCAATTTCGAATTAAAGGGTATTAAACGTAATAAGAAATGTCTGTTAAAATGAATGCATTCTGCACCAAGGACTCTCATGAATACCGTATAATGGCCATCGGCCATGAAAATATCGACGAAACGCTCTTAGCAGGTGAAGCGAAATGGGGCTGTTATTTGCCGACGGGCCTGGCACGTCTGCTTGAAATGTTTGTGCTCTTGAAACCCATTGGTCGGTTAACTTGATTAGCATTACTAAACAGTTAGTGTTTGAATGTGCATTCTAAAGAATAGGCGATATTCAGAGGCAATGAATAATCTACAGTCCTTACCACTAAATGAGCTCGTAATCAATCTATTCATGAAGAAATCATATCTTGGCTATATTCAATATCTTTAGGAGTTACAAGCTGATTCACACTGAATGAAGGAATAAGCTCTACACTTTTTTGCTTCCTTGATGACTCACTATACAAACTAGAAATGTTGATTTATAAGGGTACAGCAAGAGCACGGCTTACCATTGAAACATCTGAAGTAGATCCAAGAATCTCTTGCAATGTCCCTGGGGGAGTTGCTCGTCCATCTTTTCCAAATGAGGACATAACTAGCAAAAGGCATCCGATGCACACGAAAGTCACCATCACGAACTGCCGGTGATGTTCCCTGAAAGCCGCGTTTGTCAGTGCTGACGCTCAGCGTACACGCCTTAGCACGCGTTTCACCTGAGTCACCTCCGCTCTAGGACCAATAGTGAACGACAAAAACAATAAAATGCGTGCGTGCTCGTGGATGCTCAGCGGACGACTGCCGTTTTCAGTGGATGCCAGTGCTGTTGCCATAGTAATTAGAATGTGTATGTGCGTAGTTTACTTAAGATGAATCAACGTAACTATAATTAGGTGCACTTTATGAAGTTATGATAAGAAAACTCTACAAACCTTTAAAAAATACTATTTTGCATAGAACTATCCTGATAACAGTTAGGGATGTTAATAATTCAATCATTTACTAAATATCTCAGTAACTATGACACTTGATTGAAGATAGACACCTAAGTTATAAAATTTTAGATTTAAAAGCGTACCATATAACTTAGTTTAGCCATATTTGGAAATCAACTTGACACACTAATCCTTCCCAAAAATACGTTAGACCGCCAATAGTTTTGTATTCTATGATTCCACTAACCGTTTGGAAATGGTTATGACAATTTCTGAGAGGTTAGCTTTGATTTGAATAAAAAATTATGGTTATTGCTATGACAGCAAATAACAGTTAAGCCTTCTAGTCCGTTAACATGTGATTGCGATTCTGGACCTGCACGAGTTTTCCTAATACTTGGCTAATAAGCCCTCGTGTCCCCGACGAACGCAACCACTTTATTTTTGACTGTGCTGATTGGTGTTCATCGTCGAATTTTTCACGACTCTACTGTTAATAATGAGTGGCCCGCTTTGACCTGACGAACGTCATTTCAAAGCTTCTGGTCTTTAACTTCAAACCACGAACAACTCCTTTACTGCAACGCAAGACCGAAGGTTATTCACCTTAGATCTATGCCTAAGGGAATAATTCGCCTTTATTTTTATCTTGGCTGATTTTTTTCACCATTTCATTCTACTGGTTGATATGGCACAGCGGCAACTTATAAACTCAAAGCCAATACTATCTGCTTTAATAAATTTAAATGGACTCCATCTGGCATAGCCCGATCCAAGCAGGTATATAAACTTTTGAAGGAGTTCTCCAAATTATCAAAGTGGCTCAGGAGCCACACGAACGTGCTCACCAAGTCATTCACCATACCATGACAAAGGGTCCTCCAACGACCGCCAAGGACAGACGACCTGTACCTCGTAAACTCGGAGTAGCCAGAGCTGTGATTGAACATATGTGCCGTATTGGCATAATCCGCCCCTCCAAATGCCCATGGGTGGCCCCTATACACACGATACCTACGAAATCCGGAGACTGGAAACCCTGTGATTACTGAGCCCTTGATAGCGTAACAGTTCCTGCTCGGTACCCCATTTCTCATATCCATTATTTTTCATTAAGTTTAAACGGTGCTAGTCTTTTTAAGACTTGAAATACTCCGGGCCTACCATCGAATTCTCTTGGCCCTAAAACTGCCATTATTGCCCCCTTTGGCCCTTCGAGTTCCTACGAGTACTTTTCACTTTCGGCAACGCGGACAAACCTTATAGAGATTCATAGATCGAGTTCTGCGGTCTTGACTTCGAATTTATCTATATTGATGATATTCTCACCGCTAACGGAAAAAAATAGCGAACACTTGCTGCACTCTAGGACAAGCTTTTACGCGTCTTAAAGCTCATGGCGTCACAATTAACCCTGCAGAATGTATTTTTGGAATGGACAGTTTTGAGTTCGTTGGATACCTAATTGATTGCAGAGGGTATCAGACCCCTGACAAAGAAAACCACAGAAACCCAGGAGTATCTAATGCCAGGCTCATCCAGTAGTTTAAATACTATGTACGATTCATTCCACATGCCCATAGAATTTTGCATCCACTGACTGACTTACTTCAAAAGAATAATAAAAAGCTGACGCTTACTCAGAAGGCTGAAGCTGATTTTCAAGATATAAAAGATGGAATAATAGATCTCACAAAACAGAATTATCGTATGCAATGTGAAACGTTCAAAATTGATTACTTTTCTTTGGTTGTTTGCGTGTCTATCCGTCTTAATGATGGCGCTGTTGTAAGCTTTTATTTTTAGATTTTACGAATTGCATGGTTTGCGATTATAGAGCCTTACTGTAATGCTAAAAGTAGGTAGGTCTACTATTCTCATATTCATCGATAAGTTATAAAGTAACATTAATATTATCCAAACCTCTCTGATCTCGGTGCATTTATTTTGCTGAATAAAATTCATATTTGGCATACCGACAACGTAAGGTTCCAAAAATAGGACTGAGCAAGTGCACGATATTTCTTCTTGTTTATCATTAGAATCGTCAAATACTGCACTAGGCTCACTTTATGCACATGACTTAAACGGAAACAAATTAAGAAAAGACTTTGAGTAAATGTTCCCTTTCCATTGAAAAGAGCAGATTTTAATTTAAAATTATACCTAGCCTAAACAAAGAAGTTAAAATAATTACTAATACCATGCATTAAGCTTGGGATTTGGTTCAAATTATTTTTTTTGCGTTTTCGGAACTCATCGCTAATTTTTACATGAAAACAGTACTAATTCAGGTCAAGAAGTCTGATGCAAATCCCCAGTTAGAGCGTGACACACCCATTGAACTTCTTCCGACTAATATTTGGAAACAACTCTAGCAGCCACATCAAATGCATCCACGATTATAGTATCAGCATATTTTCAGACTGAACATATTTACCACCATGTACAAGCCATTTCACGCTTTTTCAACACACTTTGTATAAAA
>UXSR01005260.1:127526-154624 GCA_900604375.1 Mesocestoides corti | reverse complement strand
AAGTCGCGACTGCAATCCAACCGACGAAGAAAGCAAGATTGTGGTATTTTATAAAACGAAATGAGGCGTATCTCCTCCGTCATTATAGAGCAACGTATTTAAGTTCTGCTCTTAATCTCCTGTTTGGAATGTTAAGGTTCTCGTCTCAGTGACCCTTGAAGTGGTTTAAAACAATATTTTCTGGTCGTCAAAGTGACGGTCCTCTGTCACCCCTTGGATACCGCCGACGCACAGACAATTGAGTTTCAAACCAGCACTCCACTGCTGTTCAGCTATTTTGCTTACCCATGAAGCTCTTTTTGTAAGCAGATCTATAACTTTATGCTATTTGTTGTTGTAATTCACGCGGGTGTCGCTAACTCCTTTGCCGTTAAATTAATTTTTTAGATGAGATTTCGTTCCTTTGTATGACATTTTCGCATAATGTCGTCATCTATGCTGACAGTAATGCAGAAGCTAATTTACAATTCTGAACTGTAATCCCAGTCCTCAGCCTTATTACTTGCCCACGAAGCATTAAATAGTTATAATCCTGTAGCTTGGATGCTCGTAAGCAGATCAGTAATTTCGAGGTTTATACTTACGTGGATAGTTATCGGGTACCGTGCTTGTCGCTCAGTGTACATCTAAATTTTGTGTCTGAAGTCAGTGAGGAATGTTTTTGCTATTTTTTTTGATGAGATGGGAGGATGAAGAATCCTACTTTGTATAAAGTAACCGGCCCAATAGTTTCAGAGAGATTCGAAAGCCACACTCGTTAGGAATGCCAGTACAGAGAAGATATTAGCTGATCAATTAAAATTTAATTCAAATAATATCTCCAATGAAATGGTTGGCAGTGTTCAAGTCGCAGCCATCGCAAGGCACACTTCTTGAATGTCATTGAAATCAGCCTCGACACTACAAATACAAATTCTGGCAAGTATTTATTTTAAGCAACCGTTTAGTAATCTAGCATTTATTAGACACGTAACCCCATGACAAACATTAGTGAGTTGAAAATGGAAAACCGCTAGAAAGACTAACTGTACAGGAGACAACACACTTGTTCATTGGGCTGCTGCACTGACAGCAATTTCGGGAGGCGGACTCATGAAACTCCTTCGAATTTCTTCTCTTTGATCCTCTGACTTTATGTGCCTGGAAATAAAACATAGCGTTGTTTTCAATTGCAAAAATAGATTGATCGCTTCATACCTAAACTGAACGCTTTGCTCCAAATGCACAAACTTAATCCCGCATGCTTTGAGCACGTCATTGTGCATTTGTAGTACACATCACATATGATTTCGACGAGAACAAAAGAAGTCATAAACGAGGCACTGTGCTGCCGAACAGGCCAGTGTGATTCCTGTTTTCCTCTAGTACCGTACCTAATATTTTGCTTCGTAGTGAAGATGTCGAGAGCCGGCAGAGCAAACACGAAAGACATTTGATAGATTTGAAGTCTACTGAGCAAAAGTCAAACAAGACTGGACTGGCAACCCTACGTGAACAGCACAATGACAAAACAACAACCGCTGCTTCCTGGGGCTACAAGTCTACAACTACGGCGAAACGTGGTGACTCCTTTTTGCGAAGATTACCACTGAAATAGTAGCAGGGGATTTAAGACGTGTTAAGGACCTGGTATTGTAAGATAGATTAATCAATGTAAAAATTTGCTATTGAGGATGTGCGGTAAGATTTTAAAGGCATAAGGGCAAGTTATTTAACCGAGTTTATTAAAAGTGGTCAAACTATGTTGGTAAATCATGCTCTTATCAACAGGACTTAAAAAACTGCAACGTTGAGGTCAAAAGTGGTGCCTATTTATTCCCCCGCTATATTAGGGTACAACGTTGAGACTCTTAAATATGGACAGAACCTATTTATTCGTTGCTACGGCCTAATACGATAATCAAACCAGATGCGACAAAACACATAACAGCATGGACATTCACACAAAGCAATTTAACCAACAACAAAAGCGAGAAAAAAAGTCAACCATGAGGAAAAATCAAATGCGTTATTTGTACATTACTTTTGAAAAAAATACTGCAGACCATAAACCAGGCAAATGAAGACTGAGGTAACACAGGAGCATTTTATTTGGATTGAGAGCTTAGGCATTAAAATTCAGATGTGATAAATGACGGTGAGGTTGTAAAACCAAACGTACTTAATAATGATTTTGTCAGAGCAAAAAGATCTTTTACCTTTTTACGTATATAACACAATTTTTTAAAATATCAAACTTGATTTTTACAGCAATCACCTGCCTATATTTATTTAAAAATTATAAGTAATGGCACATACGTGTGACTACCTTAAAATGCCTTCTTCAAATAAGTCAACTCACCAATAATCGATAAACCGTAACCCCTGGACGCCTTGAGCAGCTTCATTTGTAAAGTGACAGGCAAATAGTAGAAGATTTCGAGGCTGAACGCGAATAGCGAAACGCATAAACAGCGCAGAGTAGCAAAGAAGAGCTGCATGGAGAGGGTTAAATACAAGCAACAATTTAAGTGCATTATTATGAAAACTAAATTAATGCTTGCCAAGTGTGTTTTTTAACTTTAAAATTGTGTTACTCGACACGAATGGAACAATTCTGCACGTCCAAATAGACTGACACCAGAACCGCAGTTATCTGAGACCAGAGAAAATTAGCAAAGTCATAGTTGTACGAATTCTAACTAGCCAACATATTAATGAGAACGCTTTTGACTTAGGTCAAAGCACAAAGCCCAAAACAAGAGTTTAAACTTTTAGGAAAAAGCACAGGCATTTTCAATTTTAAAATTTACAAATAAGTTACTGAAGCAGACAGAACAGCTGCCGAATCAAACAATATAACCAACGATTAACAAGAGGTTAAAAGTCTGAACCAAAAATAGAATGCAGTGCTTAGGACACAAACAATAACTCACCAAATGTCATCTTTCCACTAATTAATTCGGGATTTTTCTTTAGATCACCTAGAGCGGCCAAGGGCAGACCCCAATTAGCCACAGGGCCCCAGAAGTGCTGTAATCAGAGTAAATAATCAATGAGTAATGAGATTAAGTAACAGTTCAGTTTTCTAGAAAAAAATCAGAACAGCGTTCTAGATTCTCCAAATTGTTCCGCGAATGTACAGGTTTTTTAAAAACTACTCATGATATCTTACGCGAGCCAATTGCAAAAGTCGATCGTCGCTGCCAAATACAATCACCAAACAGAGCCAAGAAGCTCGAAGTCTAGATACCTTTCGAAGAAGACTTAAATGGACCCAAGGTTTACTCTTGTGTCAATCTTAAAGATAGAACTACACGAAACAAAAATTGGAAATTTTATAGTGGACCACTGGTTGAGTCTTAAAGAATTTGGACTGTTGAAGTCGAAACTACCTTCCACAATCATTTAAAAAAAACATAAGGGTATACTTTTTTCAAAATCTAGCGATTCCAAGAACTTCGGTACATGACTAATTTGGAATCTCAAATCGTAAGATGAAAAAGCTAGTCAATCTACAAAGCAGAAGCGACATAAGAGCGGCTTAAGAAACTTAATTGATGGAAATAGGAGCGATGTAAGTGTATGAACGTTCGCCAATTAAAAGCTTTCCTCACATTAAAAATACCTTAATGCAACTAGGCGTGTAGAATACGAAAAAAATGACAAAACTTTCAGCCAAAATATTGAGTCAACGACACGGATTTAGTATAAAGAAGCACAGAAATGCCAAATGCACAATTATTACCGTGCTGCATAGGTACTCCCTAAATTCCTTGTTCCATACACGTTGAAATACCCGATAAGCCATCGCGCAACTACCAGAAAGTAATCTAAAAGGCGCGGATGTAGCTGATGTGGAGTGAATGCAAACTGACTAGTTAAAACAACAAAATTTAAAAGACATAATTCATTATGTTAATCTAAGTAATTAAAAGAGAATTATAAATATTAAAAACATTAGCAAAATGTTTGCATTGTTTACATGCATTATAGGTGTTCAAGAACTCTGATGCGCTATAGTAGGAATATGTGATTTCAGAAAAAAAACTGAGGAATTAAAATTCTGGGAAAAAATTATTATCTAGATACATTTATATGCGTTTGTTTTAAAGATTTTTTGAAGTTTTTGTAAAGTGAAATATCTGCCGAAAGTATAATATCATTAGATTAAAACGCGCTACATCCTCCACACGAACCCATACGATGGATTCTAATATCTATTAAGGAATTTTGTTAGATCGGAAACAAAGTAGGTTGCCTAGTTTATTTCGACTTGAAAATACGTGGTTTATTTTGAATCAACGCAAAAAAAAAACAAATTCTGATGGCTTGGCGTAAATGTTTAAAACAGCTGTATATTTATTTTTGTATTTCTGGCGATTAAATTGGATTTCCATTTTTCTAACTGGCTCCCATTATCCTATTCCATTGATATTTTTCCTGTCAAATTTCTTTTGCACCATTTTATTGACCAGTCTAATCAAGCCAATGGATTTGCCCTTAGGCGATTTGTACCTGCGTCTCGCCATCATCATTCTTTGTTTTCTCAGCAATCGATCATGTCCTTTCAATTTCACTGTACATTCATATCCACATGCACGCACCAGCACACACGTTGCGGGTAAATTAATGATTATTTCGACCTCATTGCATTACTTTGTCTTGGGATTTCATGTGTGATATTGACTAATTTATTAGCGTTTTAGCGTATACATGGTTACAATTGGTTTACCTGAGTGGAATCGTCAAATACATTCAGTAAATATTTAACGACACCAACTCCTATGAATTAATCAGAACTCCATCGTCACCTCTATTTATTGATCCTATGATTGTGCCAATAACATTGTTGACTAACATCTAATTCGACGCTGTAGAAGCAGTGCAATCCCTCTACATTAGAGCCAGAACCAGACCGATTCTAGTGATTATCTAGATTTGTTTTCGCTTTCCCTTGCGACATATGACATCTCAACTAACATCGACTCTGTAACCGCCTTGGTGTCAACTGAATCATCAAACTCACACCTGTAGCGACTTATAAGGGCGCAGATATTCTAGGCTACACCGGCCCCAGTCAATCCTCTGCCTTTGCGTTCGAATGGCATGCAAGGAAGATAAGCATCCAACCAGAGACAGACACGTATGAGAAGCAGTGTATGATGGTCGGCGCAGCCAGTGTGGTGGACTCGGACGGACAGCACCTGACGTTTGGTTCTGGCTCGTGATTTGTTATCAACGCTTTGTTTTTTGTACCAGTCTTCTTCATACTAGGACTCGGGTATTCTACCTGTCAGTTTGACCTAGAATATGGTTCTCTCTTGATCAATCTTTGTCAAATATGAATAAATACAGATTGGCTCTCCCTTAGCCCTATTTCCTCTCATTAAGTGTCCAACAACAACTTTGTTTTACGTTGATAGGACATTACTTTAATTCACTGAATTTTTGCTATACTCATTTTTTGATATCACCATTCAATTCTCCCCAAAGCTATTTCAATCGCTTACCCATATTTTGTGGTATGTTTATTTGCCATTATGTTAATCTTATCTTGAATGTGTTCCACTGTCATCGCTCTAAGTGAGAAATATTTCGAGTGAATTGTGTGAGGAAGTGTGCAATTATAAACTTGCTTGATTTGATTGCTATACTTATTATCAATGTCCTTACCCTCCACTGATTTGCATGAGCAGTCAACCCTCATTGTTTTATAGACACTTTATTAATACGACCGCTCACAGTCTACTTGCTCTCGGGTTCTACTTACGCTAACGATCGACAGAACGGCAAATTAGCTGCTTATCCACAGCGACATCCAAGCGGATACGGCTGTAAGATCGTACTTTGGGTTCCGAGAAACGGTCTTGTACCGCCTCAAAGAAATAATAATGTGTTTATTTGCCTCGCCCAGAAATATAACTTTAACAGAACAAAGGTTGTTTTAGGATTTTGAGTAAAACCTCACTGGACCTCCATGAATGACTAGTACAGCAAATTATTAATACTTCAATTAAGTACCAAATTCGACATCTTAAGTAGTCCATCAATCAATATCCCAAAGATCGAACTGAGTTTTGGCGAAATGCTGTGTACCTGAGTATATGCTCGTGAAGTTACTGATGTTTTGTTCCACACTACACATTTTCACCTACGTTTCTTAGGTACCTTGGAGATGAAGGAAGCAGATTGCATCTTCAGTACATTTAGCAGCCTAAACTCGTAGACTAGATATCATTTCTCGGCTTGCAGTTTAAACATAATTACCGTTTAGAGAAATGCCAATGGGCAATTCCAAGTAAATTAGAATTTAGTAGTTTTTAACTTATCCTTTTTACATCTGATGCGAATCAGTCGGAATGAACTTATGACGATTACGTTCGAAGAATGAATATTTGAAGTGGGGATTTGACAGATCTTAATGTCGAGGGTTACAACAAGTGACTTGAAGCCTCGTTTGGGCCAACAAGTGATTGTTTCACAAAAGAATAGGAAATTCAGAATCAAAAAGACTCAGACGGCTATTAAAATACCAAACACAACACCGGTGATCGGGATTATTCGTGCATTTTTATACGTTATGAATGTAAACAGCAGACAGTCAATGATTTGTTAACGTGGTCTGCCAGCTGAGAACCAAAGAGATGGGTAAGAACTGAATCTCAGCCTCGGGGATGATTCTGAATTGAGTGGGTTCCCCACACTGCAATCAGTACATCTGAAACTTACCCCGGGTGTTCAAACACGATCCAGGTAGGTATCAAATGGCATGACAGATCAGTCCTGCGGCAACAGATTTAAAAAAAAACACGATAGAACGGCAGGTAAAGCAGACAATTTCGGTGTCCTTTGGTTAGTAGTATGCACTTGGACAATTTTAAAGTGCAGTTTCTTTACTCTTTTTAATGGCTTGTTCTTGGAATGCCATGCTTTATTTACCTGAAAACAGCCGCGAACAAGTAAGTTGCAAATTATAATTACAATAATATTATATAAACAACCCTGTTGAGATCAAAAACTGTTCAATTTTTCTGTGAGAGAAATCAGCGAGTTAAAATAGCGTACTTTGAGCAATTTAGTCAACTTCCACTACAGAACAGCAGCTGTAAACTTAAGCCAATAAAATCGAAAAATGTCAGGAAATTTGTGTCACTTACCGTCATTATCGAACCTATCTAGGGAAAATTAGACATAGACATATGTCCACGCCGAGCTAAAATATGACTTTTTAATGCTTATTTTGGTATTTGGAGTCCTCCACGATAGTCTCGATAAAAAAATTGCCTAGTCGACTAAATTATTTGGAACAGCAAAATTCTGCTGCAAATTTACCAATTTGGAGTCCCGTCCAGTATTCCCGTGCATAAAGACGCGTGCAGCCCGACCCACCACCACCAATGCAACTGACGCAAATGTGTAGAAACTTATTCAAACAGGCCACAAATAGTACTACACTGTTTGGGATCCACGATTCTTCATGATTGGTTTCTGATTCTATTTACATTAATTTACTAAAATTTGTTTTGTAACCCTTTTTATCATGTCAAGGTCAACCCTGACTTGAGCTAGTTTCGTTTTCACTTTCGATTTCATTGCTTCTCTGCGCGTGGCTGACGTGATTAAAGCTCTCTACACGAGCTCTGGTCTTGTTCTGGTGTTAGCCTGGGAAGGTCGGTTCTAGCTTCAGCAAGGGATCTGGTAACGTCATTTTAGTGATCTCTTTTTTTACGGGCAAACGTAACACACACATTCATTGGTATTTGCGATAAACCTTACTTTTCATTGGCCGGTGTTCGTAAGTTCTCGACAAACGTGCTCACGTACACGCACATGGGTACACCTGACTGGCCTGACGCCAAACAAAGGTCATGGCAGTCGTCGTCTGTCCGCACGGTTCTCCCGTTGTTACAGCCTGTTGACTAGCCGAGCTGCATCGTAGATATTCCCAAGGACGCAACCATACTAAAAATGCGTAAAATGACAAATTGCGAAAAGATAAAAACAAATTTATTATCAGAAAATGCAGACATTCTAAAAACAAATGATTGTGGCTTTAATTGAAACCAAAGTAGTGGTACTGATTTTTCGAATCTCAAAGTAGAACATGCACGAGCAATGTTGTAAACACATGGTGCAGCAGATAAAAGCGCTTTGGCAAAGCTTGTTTTAATCACACAATAGAGGAAACTGTAATTTACCAAGTTTCCATTCTACAAGGAAACCGATAACCTCTAAGGTCGCTATGGTTTGACGGAACGCATTCCGGTCAACGAAATCCGTGCAATTGAATTAGCCTAGAATAGCGTGTGAGTATCTTGAGTAAACCACGTGTCCGTGATGTAAGACACGTTGAATAATTATACATTATTTTGAACGGTGGAAAATGACTTCTTGAATGACTTTTAACTACAGTAGAGATTAACAGGTTATTTGTTATAACTAATTTATCGGAGAGTTAGGAAATGTGAAAGATTTTCCCAAGAAATCGCATCAAAATGGTAACACAACTACGCACGTTTCAAATGATGTCAATTTTAAATTCAGGAGATTGGATAATGCATTGCTGTCGGGGTTTGGTGAATCCTTGCAAGGGAATCCTCATGTTATTGGGGCTGCAGAACCACTTTTGTAAGCACGTAATCCAAAAACAAGTAGAGGTTCACACAGATTAAATTACCACTGATATGTTTAAGAGTTAAAAAAGGGCTACTTGCGGTTTTCAGATTGACCATTTTCAGTATCCAACTGAGACCAAAAGTAGTCCACTCTTGCATTTGTTGTTAACAAAAGTACCGATACAACAATGTTTACGTTTGCCTCTTAAATTCTACTAACACCTCAATAAACAGTAATATAGGATAAATTACTAGCTGCGCAAAACTGAGTTTCCAATGTTTCTCATGATTAATAATCGATTTGTGCAGTTGTCCTGTTAAGATAAGTGGCCAGTTATGTCGAACAGCCTTTTTGAGAATCGCTTCTGACTTTGGCTCGGTTTCTAGAAGGTGAGTCGCGTTGGGCTGCAGTCATTTTTTTCGTAAATCGGTTGGTCAGAATTAAAATGCAAATAAATTTGATCAACAATAGTTACAACGGACATATTAATGTCGGGTTTTACGCTAAATGAACGGCAGTGCGTTAATCATGACACACACTGGGTATTTTGCTTAACTCCGTAAACAGGGTGCTCATTCAGGGGCGAATTATGCCATTTTTAATATTTTTTCATGAGTTAATAGGGAAAGTAGGCGCATCATCGAGTCGTCCATGGAGTCCCTTGCGAAGAACTATGGCGCCGTAAATTACGCTTGAGAAAAAATCAGCGTGTACTTTTACACACACTATTTCTATCACACCAGGTCAATGCTCATTACACTGAAGCACCTCCGACGCGTCTGAATGCAACACCCACGGGCAGCAAGCACTTTAGTTGGGCCTAATTTATCGCACAACATGAAAAATGATGACAGCAATGTTGGGATATTAAACTGCTCCGCTCTCAGCGCTTTCCACTATCCCCAGTTCTGCAATACCTTAAAATATTCGAGTGAAATAGGCTTTAATTTGATGAGATACGATAGTGCTCCCTTGGATTACTTGGAACATTTTAAACGAGTGCAAACCATTGTAAAGTGGTAATTTACTCAGATTACCGATTCAACACATAATTCAGGTATAGAAAGCAATTTGAACTACGCAAATTGAACCTCAGACCAAATCCTGGTTTCTGTAAATCTAGTGTTCAGAAACTCCAAATATCACACAGACAAATACAATGTTTACTACTACAAAGAAGCTATGCTACTAGAAACCTTGTACCACGTCTATCTGACCGTGATGGCAACAAAATATTTGGCTTCCACAGTAGTGAAATAATCAAATAAAGGAGTTTGGAGGGATTCTGGGTGCTATGGCAAATGTAGAACCTGACAACCGATTAAACTAGAAGTAGAAATACTTCCGCGTATACCCCAAATTTGTTAATTCTATTGTCTAGTATTTTTCTTAAAATGAAGCACACAAGATAACGTGGTTTCTCGAAGATACTCCGGGCTGACTTCAAGAAGGCATTGTCAGGAGAATTTACACCCCAAAAATGTAACAACAACACCCATGGTATCGCTTTACTGAGGTGGTTCAACTTTCCTCCTCTCGGAGACTCGAGGAAACGTAGCAATAAGCAATGCCACGACTGGTGTTTAGAGAAAATTTGTGAGCGGATTCCCTACATAAATATGGATTCCCCATTGCACCAACAGTGTGCAAGCTATCGGAGGCGCTCAAACTTGCAAAAAAACACATCTAGGTCCCCTTCCACAACTGTTGGAACACCGCCCCACACGACCAATGAAGTGGTGGGGACTTGCGTCCTGCGTCTCCTAATCGCAGGTCCATCGGAGACTGTGGTGTACCGTCGGAATATTTAGCACTTGCACAACCAATACAAGGGCATAAGGTGACTAAAAGTAACCACTAAGAATTTCGCTTAGACATTTTACCACGAAACCCTACTTTGGATATGGGTGCCAATTGATAAGATATTTTAAATAGAACATATATGCTACAACGGAGCGTTCACATTTCAATGAAAACAACTCGTCCAAAGAAAGTTCATCAAGGCGGTGAAAGTGGAAAAATGAGAAGAGCTGCCCACTGCCGTCCCGTGCGCGAACGGGCCAAGTCAGAAGGCAGCGAGGGTGTTCCTGTGAAGAGCATATATGTCGTAGAGATATACGGAAGTGAAACGGAGGGGTGATTATGTTATGGACACTGGAACTTTTCGCTCGCGGCTCAAGGGTGTCGATGCAGCCACAGTGCATATTGTTTTTGACGACGAATGAAGTAAAATTCAACACAATACGGCTTTCGCAAGCTCCTAGTCTCCGGGGTGTTCGGGACAGGTTTGCTTTCTTTGGAACCAGGCGTCGATGCACCTAAAAACGAAAACATAAGAACACAAACACGACGCAAGCACATGAGGGATTCAACGCAGGGACTGTTTCAGGCAGACAAGTACAGAGGAATAAGGAGGGTCCGATGACAGGAATTCACACAAGCAAACATTTCAATCGACAACACCCTGACGTGAAAAATAAATGAGACCACTAGAGATCAGACGCAGATGCCAACAGTGCTAAATGCTAACTCGAGGGAATCTGCCATTTACATGCCCTTTTAAGCGTAACACATGGTCGAAAGACGAAACAAAAACACCTAATGTGAAATCGACGGTTTTAGCCAAGAAGTGAACCAAATTTTTCACAATTTAAGGGCTTAAGAAACACCAGCATTACGCACATTGAATGAAAGAATTTATCAGGCAACACATCCAGGGTGGCCATGCTTTAATCTGCAATAAAACGTCACTGTAGATTTCACCTATTTATGTTAATCTATACTTTAATCTACTTTCTAAACGGAATAAATCCGATGCTGGCACCACAGAGGTAGGCAGCTGATGAGCATAAAGCATCACGGAAACAGCGCTTGGCCTTGGCTAAGCTGTGTGAGCACGAAAAAACGCACGGCGACGAGCGAAAAGGGCGCGGAAGGTACAAAAATAAAACGGGGCAGAAGTGGGATGCAAACGGAAAGGTAGTATTTTATCCGCACACACTCAAGGCACAATGTCTCTGTCACACTCAAGCATCTGCTAATTCCACTGCTATGTTAAGACGAAGTCAACGCAGATAATTCAGCACAAAAATGCGGTTTGTAGGCGATGGACAAAGTGTGAGAACATGGTAGGCACACACCAAATCCGAGGTGGTGCTTAGTGCAAAGTGGGCATTTAAAATTAAAAAAAAACAGGGGTAAATGACTTTTCACTTTGGCTGGGTTACATCAAAACGAAAACCTCTTCTGAGACGACGACTGAACGGGAAAGGACCTATCTTAGGACCTAAATGCGGCAGCAGTCGCACCACGAGAGCTTGTACCGCGCATGTGGATGGGCAATCAAAATAAGAAGCAACACACAACTGTACTTTTCTGATTTAAGAAAACCACCAACAAAACCCGAGCAGTCGTGATGGAAAAGCAAATTTTACCCACGGCTCGAATGTGGTTGTTGAGATGTTAATGCATAGCACTTATTTGTTGGAAATAGTACAGGACGAACTGGGGGAGCGTGGCTACATTAGCCGCCATGAGGTCAGCGTACACAACGCGCTAGCAAACCATTCAACCACTGTAACCTCTCTACAGCGACGAAAAAGACGAAGAAACACCTCTTTGTATCCTTTCAAGGTCAATACCTGACGCTAAAATGCTAATGTTTTACAGGAATTGTGTCTGGAAACGTTCAACAGATAAGCCGGCAGTACTCGAATTCTCGACAACATCCGAAACAAGGCCTCGACAGATGAATGCAATGGTTCGTGCACATCATGAAGTGTTACAATGGAGGCTAACATAAACAAGTCAACCAAGTCAGGAAAAGAGGCGATTCCTCATTGGGCCGCTTGAAGCCACCTGTGGAGGTTCAAACGCCAGCACTCGCCAACCGTCGAAGCAACATGCTCCACTATGTTAATGCACGTAGACACGCCAATCCTCCATATTTCCCCAACGCAGTACTTACAAATTACTTGTTTTGTTGACGCTGCCGAGCGTTTTAGAAAACGGACAATTTAAAATGGCCCATATTCTCTCGATCCCACTCTTTTACACCCTATGTTGAAGCAACCTTGATAAGTGTTTTTGCAAGCAAATAAAGAAAACCTTACTGAAAAGGAGATTCCGAAGTTTCAGCTTACTTTTTGTGGTAAATAAAGACAGGGAAGTCGTGCAATCAAATCACCAGCTTTCATGTCTTCTAAACAAATGGCACACTCCCCCTTGTCTGACTGAAGGGTATCCTCTAAAAAAAAACAAAATTTGAGCCCAATCAATTTTGACAACCATTCCTTATTCTTGTTGTGTATTTTTTTAGAAAAAATTGTGAACAGCAGCCCTGGTAATTCGGTGTGTGTCAATGTGTAAACACACATTCCCATGTTCTACACATAAACCCAAGGCCATACCACACTGCCTCCACTTCAGGAGCAACAACATTCTCCCGAGTTATACCTTCGGATAACCAGTCCCGCCCACCTTCAAGACGTAAATTTTTAAAGTACTTAAATTCTTCACCGATTGATACATCTGCTTATCAACCATTAAACCCATATGGGAAATAACTTCCACTGAATTTTAGGAATCGTTCGTTAATGCAACTGAAACCAACGATAATGCTGGGCTATAACCACTAACCAGGTAGACACACAATATTCAGGCTAACGAGAGCACAACTCACCGTTATAAGTTACACGGGGTCGGGTGAGACACATCACATAGTGAAGGTCGTAGTCATCATGTGGGATAACGCGCTTGCAAAATACGCAAGGTCGGTCGCGGCCTGGAAAACAATAAAAGTTTGGTTTTTAGGTAAGTGTGGCTGGCGAATTTGTGCGCATGTTTAGGTTTGTCAGATACTGCCGTACTTCGCATCAAAATGCATAACAGAACGAGACACCTAGGTCGCAAATTAACGCTAGAGGAGGATAGATAGAAACTCTGGTAACGGTTCATAAGCCCTCGAGACAAATTATTGGTAGGTTTGATGAGTAATGAGTTCACGCACAGACCCCGCGAACGAGCATAAATACTCCCGACTGACACAAGTCCCAACACCGGATGCAGAAACGAGAACAAGATCTTGCGGAGGACTTTTGACGTTGCAAATAAAAGGCCAGGTAGCATGTACGGTGCGGTTATGGCAGCCAATCAACTAAGAAACTTAGGGTAAGAGCCAATAGGACGAGGACAAAAAGTGTGCGCGATCGATATGAGACAGTAAGCACACCAAACTGAACGCAGACATGACTGAATTCAAAAAGAGGAAATATGAAGTATCAAGTGTACAATAAGTAGAGAGTGAGAGAGAATGCTGAGGTGCCCAAATAATTTTAGTGCATGAGAAGGGTGGGCGCTCATGAAGGTTTTAAATAAGACCGACAAAAAGAGGAGAGGCGGCACCGACAACCAGCAACGGCCCTGCTGAGTCCCTTGCAGTTTTGAATGAGATACGACCGCAAAAAGTACCGAGTTGAATATAAACAGAGGTGGCCCCAAAAAAGTCCACGCGCTGGTCAAGCCAAAATAAGACGCAAGTGCACACACAAAGGAATGATTTGATCGCATTTAACACGTGACAGGATCATATTGACTAAAGTTCACATGACACAGTTCACGAACAAAACAAGTTCATCACGTTCCACGGTACCACTTGATCATCCGAACTAAGCGACAGCTTTACACAATAAATCTCCTTTGGTAAATAAAAGCGAAAAGTGAAATGATGCTTATTATGATTAATTTCCCAAACAATGAAAAGTGTTAATTGGATTCCGTAGGTTGAGTGAATGTTTTGTCACGAAGCAAATAACCACCTCTAGGACATTTGGGAGTTACGCCCCGCTCGCGATGGAGCACGGAGCAGGGCGTCACTGTGCGCCTACAAAGCCGAAATCACAAAGGCGCCAGGTTGTAGTCTGCGCGTAGCCTCTCGCGCGGTCTGGACCGGTCTAGGGCATGAACGGGCAGGGGCCTCGACAACACAACTACGGGTTGCCGGGGCTTGAGTGCACAGGGGGCATGAGTACTTGCGCGACTGAAAGGGGCAAAGCTAAGGGTTTGAGCCATCGTCGAATTAACGAAAACAACCGGCATTAGCGATCGGCTATTCTGAATCGTCTAGGACATTCAATTTTTCGTCAAGAAATTTTACGATATAACCCAGTTTGGGACCAAGAATTTATCGAACATTTTCCCTTAACCCGGTGAACTTATTGATAGGGGCTCCTCTGTCAGCTGCGATGCTGTTTATTCTACAGAACAGCAGGGCGAATAAACTGCACTATAAAACACCACAGAAACAGTGCTCTAGGGATTG
Source organism: Mesocestoides corti (assembly GCA_900604375.1). Lineage (NCBI taxonomy): Eukaryota > Metazoa > Platyhelminthes > Cestoda > Cyclophyllidea > Mesocestoididae > Mesocestoides > Mesocestoides corti. The sequence goes on along the minus strand of UXSR01005260.1, from coordinate 139,707 downwards.
AAATAAGTAAAGTTCAACTGGAGGGAGCGTGGTCCTTGCCATAGCAGTCAGAAAATGTCACTGGGAGCTCTCTGTAAACGCACACCAAGGCAGCAGCTCTGTTTATAGGACTAGCATTTTGCCATACACGCGGAAGCGACGCGTGGCACCGGAGAATAAATGGGCTGGAAGAGGGCGGGAGGGGAGGGAGGTTGGCTAAGAACACATAGATGGGAATTCGTTGAGTCATTAAAATGCGTTGGATAGGCGTGCATGACTTCCTCCTACTCTACACAGGTGGCAAAGACAGTAGGTCTATGAAGAAAGAAACTACGGATGGCGCGGGTGTCTCATTAAATTGCTACGGTGTACGAGACACTGCCTCGAGTTGGGAGGGCCCTTGAGGAGTGATAGTAGAAAGGTAAATTAGTGATTGGTGAAGTTTATGAAGAAACATTATGTACTTGGCTGTCAGATTAGACTTGTTTGGCAGGGGGAGTTTTGACAAACGGGTGATGCCGGCCACACTGAAGTGCGCAAATTCAGAAGCAGTTTGCCGAACATCGACGACTAGGCCTCCCTGTATCGCCATGAGCTAATATGCTAACACAAATGGCAGGTTGTGTTAAATGGAACCGAGTTTATTTGCTCACGAGCATCAGTAGGCGATATTTGACGGGGAATAACTGTTAATAAGAGGTTTTTAAGAAAAAAAAAGGCATTTACAAAACACGACGACATTTATTTATCCCACGATCTCCGATTCTTACCTATCACCGGATCACACTAACAGAAGAATGGCGAAACAAAAACAGCTAAAACATGAGGTCAGCATTAGAAGTGAAAATAACAGATTAGAATCGCTAGATAAGCTTGATAAGGTTAGATAAGATAAGTAAACATCAGGACTAATGGAATGAAAAAATTAACATGAAAGAGGATTTTTAGGGTAGTGACTTATATTTCCTCTTGACCAGCAGCTTTATAAAGACTGGAGTTGGCCTGTCATCCCGTTGATCGTTTTTGCCACCCGCCTGCTTCCCAGTCATTGAGTCGAGAGGCACGGCAGAGTGGAGAACGAATTTCAATCACTCGAAGCACATTGATGACTAAGAGAAGTTCGTTTGAAGAGGCGGCACTCACACAAGGTACAACTCACTAATTCGCACACAAAGACGTTAAGTCGTCAGAAGGGAAATAGAAAGTGCAAGCAAAAATCCACGCGAAGGGCATTAAGGAAACAATTTAAAGTTTATCTATAGGTCCTTAATGAACCAAATTTTCGAGGTCAAAACTTTTTTTTCACCTGGACGCACCACTGGTAAACAAGTAAAAAATAAGGAAAATACTTCAAGAGTTTAGGGAACGAATCATTTAAAGCTTTTCATACCCTTTAAAATTTCATGACAAACTACATTTATCCCCAAAACAGATGAACTTTTAAGTTTCGTTAAATGGGAAGTGGAACTACTTTTAAATACGTGGACCCCATATGAAGATGGAAAAAACACCATAAAAAGTCGCCAAGCGTTCAGTTAAGTGAAATAGTCACCAGGAAGTAAACAAGAAAAACAGTAACGTCGCTGGAATCTGATAACGTTTTCCGTGGACAAGGATACTTGTCACAGTAGTTCAGATGGCTACAGGACCGGTAGTGGGACTTCGCACGGCATGAGCTAATGCATTCGCAAGGTCCACCAGAAAGGTGAGTAATCCATTTTCAAAAGGCAAAGTGGACAAATATCATCGGACGAAATAAGAAAATGAACGAGGTAATAGGTATTCTGATATCTCACGACCGGATACATCAGATTAAAGCAAAATCCTCAAGACACTGTTTACAAATTCTGCATCCGATTAAATGTTCAAGGCCAATTGGAACAAACGAACGGCGATCGTATGAGGAGGAAATGTGAAACAATTAAAATATTAGCGGTGAAAGTTCCTACAGGGAGAAGAGTAAGAAAGATTTTCTCGCAGGTTTGATAACGTAAACCCAACACCGTCTGCAAACAATTGTCCGTATAAGACGAAAAGTGGCACAGACTAAATCATTGTTTATTAGAAATACGTGACTTATCCACGTATCAGCATATTTATGGACAACTCAATCATTTGATTTTTAAGTCTCGTGGATTCTTAAACGAAGCATAATTCAACGCAATTTAATGAAATGCAATATTGTAGTAAGCGTTCCTGCAAAGTATGATAAGCATGATAACGAGAACTTCAACACATTTACCAGAACCATTTGGAACCGTTCGAATACATCTAGACTTGTTTGAAATTTGCATTCATAGAGAATGACTTCTGAAGCATAGGCTTCAGATAGGAGCGCTAATTTGCTGACCGAACACGAGAGGAACTCACATATACGGCCCAATGGTAAAAGAGTAGATTTTACTGTGTTTTGTAAACACCCACTTAGATGTGAGCTAGGCTTAAGCAGCGGAATATAAATTATTCGCCGACATCCAACAGTAATAAAAAGTAGCTGAAAGTGCCAGAGAATTACAAAAGAGAAGTGAAGACAAATACCTAGGACACGGAACAACTACAGGTGTAATTGCGGAAACCCCATTAACCTACACCACAATTATTGACAAATTACATAAACAGATTGATGAAATCACATGTAACCTACAGTTTGCTAATTTGCTCTAAACAACCCCGATGGCCAAAATTGCCAACGAAAAATAACGGAAACCACGTGACCCACATACCACTAAGTAAAAGCAGACTCTCTGGCCATTGACGTCTTCTGTGGGGAGACGATGAAGAAGCCGCGGCAAGTGACAAGAGCACCTGTCGCCGCACAGCCGAGAGGCGCTCCTCCAAGCTCTCATCCTCGGTGGTAGCAGGACTGGCAGACACAGAGCCTCGATGTCGGCCACCGCTCCTCCGGCTTCGATGACTCCTGCCTGTCGGTGCTTCCATAATGCCTGAGAAAAATCCATCTGTCTCCAGTACAGATATTGGACGAGCCCGGTTCCCACCCTCCCCGCTTTCTGAACTGGAGGGATGGTAGGCTCGTAAAAGCCGGATAATCCGTGGATCATCCGGTGAAATCACACCACCATTTGCTTCAATGTCTGCTACGAGACGATCGAACAGGGCAAAGGAAGGTAGGTGGTGGGGTGTGTGGCCATGATTGCGGCGGAAACGACGTCCAGAGCTTGGTCCTGGTTCGTCGGATACTGCTTGCTGACGATTACGAGAAAGACTTCTGTTACGCGCACCGGAAGAGGGGGAGCCAGACTGGCGGTGCCGGTGATGGGGACTAAGTTGTGCAGTGGACGCACCACCTGTACTATCGACACGGCCACTGCTTATACGCAAGCCCATTCAGAATGTAGGTATAAGCGTAAAAAACGATGTATTTACTGATAAAAGACCGTGAGGTGAATTCAGCCTAGCCGTTGCAGATCTGCCAGCATCTACAGATTTGTAAGACGGGGGAGGGGCGTTCAGAAAGCAATATTAGGCGATATTTGGAATTATACAAGCAATTAAAAGAGCGAACCCTGGTTGGTGGAGCACATATACGTGCTTATTTCCAGACTGGTAAAATATGTCGAAAAAATTCATTCAAATAATTGAGGAACCCAAAGTTGGTATGTTGGTGATATATGCAGCAGTGATTAGGTTTCAAACGCAACTAAGATGGAATTGAAATATTTCCTTGTTGGCTGCGAAGTGCTTCACGTTCCAATAAATCACAAACTTGAAAAGACCACATTTAGGATGCGATTCCATAAAATTCACCTTACACCTTACATTTACGACCCATGTACAGCCTTGAAAGTCCACGGAAGCGGAAAAAAGTCGAGATGACCACAAAAACCGGTTTAAGCCAGAATTTGCACGTCAAAACCAAATATACACAGCTAAAATTATTACACTTTAAGTACCAAACACGTGCTTTAATTATTTAGCTATGACCACGTGATTAACAAGATTAGATTTCAGAACTGCCCGATATCACCCATAAATCAATTTGCTTAAAGTCTATTTAAGGAAAATAAGAACAATAACTTGGCACCAACTACGGACGTTAGTTTAACTCAATAAGTACGGCGCGGATTGAACGGGATGCACCATCCGAATGAACGCAAAAACTGGTGACACAAAAACATTCAGAGCAATTAACATACTTTTATTGAAAGTGGCGGGTGCTTTTCTGACATCAATAAACGCGACTTGTTTAACCGCCGAACGAATAGAACGATAGATAAATCGTAAGCATATTCATTTAATAAGTGAATCTATAATAACTGTTTTTTTCAAATAATATTTACGATTTTTTTTTGAATTTTGTTCCTACTGCAAGTGAACAAGAAATCTCAAATTGCATGTTAAAAATAGCTCTGGGTGATAACATATTACCGGCAATTTATACAACCTGTATGAGGTTACAGTGTATGCCTTGTGATCAAGCCAGCAAACTGATGACGTTTCTTATTGTGCTATGTTTACTGGAAAAAATTGCTTTTTTACCTATCGTGCGCTATCCACAATTTATTTCTGTGAAATCATTATATTGCTGTGAAGGATAAATGCGGCGCCTTTTTCAGGTGACTAAAATAGAATTTCGGAATTCTGTAGAGGTTGTTTTGAATGAAGACTCATTCAGATTTACTAGAAATATAAATTAACGATTGAAAAATTCACCCTTTTAAAATAACTGCTGATGAAATCCATGTACTTACTGCCACAGCTTTAAATATTTTTCTATATTAAATAAAGCAATCTTGGGAGATTCATTCATACCAAAATGTACTAAATCGATGAGTTCAACATTTAAAACCCTATTTTCATTAGTGCAATCTATATTTAAGCCTACCGGATTCCTGAGAATTATAGTAAATACCTCGGCTATTGCCTTTTTTTTGCATTATATATATGCTGTTTTGGAGCTATATTTTATCATTCGTTTAGCACCTAGCAGTTATTGAAAAACACTAAATCTTTCCCAAATGTGCTGTAGAAGTACAGGAATTAGAGGACGCAATTTTATTTCCGAAATTTTTATAACTAATTTTTTATCACTTACTCTCGATGTTACCTATTGACCTATCCAAACCTAATACGATAATTACACATTCTGATTAGGGTAGCTTTTTATGTCACTGCGACAACCATTAAGTCGAGAGCCTATAAATAATTCCCAAGTTATTCCTCGGATTCTTGGTAGTTGCATCGACGAGTCACTTATTAAGTACTGTGCAATGGGTTAAGCAAAGATGCCAGTCAGTCAAATCCCGAATTATTTCCTGAACATATGCCAACATAAAACAAGTTACGTATTCTAACTTAAACATTGCGTACACTTGCTGCAAGCTTGATCAGTGCAATAAAGTCACTTTCATCGGCGTGGTAGAAAAAGAATTTGCTTGGCTCACTTATTCAAGCCTAAATAAAAGAGCTCTCGGCTTCAAAAAAAAATAAATACCAGGTGATAAATCTGCCAATTTCACCTGTCTTTTCTACTTATAATTACTTATCCTCAAGTTAAACCTAAATTATTTTTATTTTAATTTCAAAAAAATAAAAATAGGTACTAGTAGCTCATCGCCTTACACAACATTTTTGGAAGTGACTGGATACAAATCTAATGAACTAAGGTATGAATGTGGTGTGTGCTATACTCACGTTGTTTGGTACTCATCTATAAATAAATAAAACCAATTATTAAGGATATCTTGAGGGGTCTCTAGGGGTGAGGACGAAATTACCCTGGTACCTTTGGTCATCTTTCAGGCTTTTTTATATTCCAAACTTCTGATCAATCTGCAAACAAGTAACCTTTTAACACTATAGTGCAGACAAAATAAATTATTTAGTGGCTTACATTTGGGTGTATTTAGACATGCTTTTTGGCCTTTAACTCTGTGCCCACGCTTATTCTCTGAGAAGGTGATGGCTTCTGTTTTCCAAGTATAATTTTGGCTGTAGAAAAACGCAACATTAGGATGATTAAATGTTGTTCTATGAAGAAACGTTCTAGGTTTTGCATTTTTTAATCTTTGCCTATAGCAATACTATTAAACCAATTAAGTTTAAGAATTAACATAACAGCATGGATCGCTGCAGATGGTGACAAGATTTACGGTGTCACTCAGGATAACAAATAGCAGAATAATGAAAAAGCGCCATGGTCACAATGGGATGACCAAAGTTAATTAAGTTACGAGATGAGGAGGTGGTGGCGTGATCAAGGTTCGGGCAAATGAGTTGGCATAAAACCTTTTCTCTGCAGGCCCTTTTCTAGGCTTTCTTGTGTTTGCTTCCTTTGAATAGATCCTATTCATTAGAAAAGAAATCTAAATTACTCCGAAACTATCAGTCCGAATCAATGCCATGTGTAAAAAATTTGAACTTACCTTAGAAAATTTAAGAGGAATTTTCAGTTTCGAGTTTCCTGGCTGATTTATGTTAATAAGGAAAAAACAAAAATATTAGGAATTAGTAAAAGAAAACAAATTCTAACTATTTACCTGATGAATAACAGAACTTTCTGAACTAGCTGAGGGAATTCCAATAGGATTTTACGTTGTCCGTGTCCAGGCATTTGAAAAGGATCACTATTAATTCTGGACAGAACACTTGGTTTATGAATCCATGTTTACCATTCGCATTTACAATCACGACGACCATGTACGTCAATTTGGTGATTAATTCATTTGATTAAGGCTTCTGGTAATTTAACCAGACCTTTAGTGACTTTAAACAAAATTATTAATGAGTTGACAGAGGCAAAAAAGATGGGTAAGCAGGCTGCACAGTCTACTCAGAATCTCTTATAAGTATTAACGAAAACGAAAGTTCAACAGGTGTACCTTCATTAGCTGATCGTCGTCTTTACGAAATTCCCCTTTGCTCACATCGACATCAGAAATCTACAAATAACCAAACTCATTTAACTGTTAATAAATAAAAATGGCTCTCTTGTGAGGTTCTTTGGTTATGCGAATTCTATTTTACTGAAGGAACACAAGGGCATAAATTAGAAGTAAGATTAAGTCGTAGAAGTCTAAATGCAACATGCTTCAAAACTGATCAACAGGGGAACACAGGTGATACTTATTTTTCTACCAAAATGCCCACCAATGAGTGGAAATCCCACTTTGGACATTTCCACCACAAATTTATAACAGGACAAGCTTTTTAAGTGAGAATCTATGGCGACAATTCAAAACTTGTTGATCGGACACAAATCATGTGCTGTGAGGCAGGTATGGTTTTAATAAAGCCTTGGAGCAGTCGTGAACCATGAGTCACTCGAACTTATTTTTTTCGAAGCATGTCAAATTCCTGAAATGTGACTACTATTATTCGGCCATCTAACTATGGTAATTATGGAGTTTTGACTAGGAGGAAAAAATTTTATTTGAAAGCAGGCTTGAGTGATTCATACCGGGTGCGATTCTGGACAAGAGGAAGAAGCCTCGCAAATACTTTGGATGTCCATCAGAAGCTCCGTGAATGCATTTGGCGAAGGAGTCACTTTTGACCATTTCTCCAATAGGTTCTTTGAATGAATGCATAGAAAATGCATAAACTTTATTCGTGATAAAATTTGAAAATTTGTGTTTTTTTATTACCAGAGTAGGTAAAAGAGGAATCAGAAAGTGTTGGGGATCCACGATTCCCCAAGATTGGTTTCTGATTCCATTTACATTAATCTACTAACATTGTTTTTTTACGCTTTTTATCAAGTCAAGGTCAACCCTGACTTGAGCTAGTTTCGTTTTCACTTTCGATTTCATTGCTTCTCTGCGCGTGGCTGACGTGATTAAAGCTCTTTACTGGAGCTCTGGTCTTGTTCTGGTATTAGCCTGGGAAGGTCGGTTCTAGCTTCAGCAAGGGATCTGGTACCGTTATTTGAGTGGTCTTCTCTTTTGTTACGGGCAAACGTAACAGATACAACAAAAGGAGTTTCAACAAATGCATTGTGCCACAACAGACGTCTTTGAAATGTTGCTCATTTTTACATTTAATACAAAGAGCCAGGAGCCCACCACAAATTTGAAAAAACTGAACCCTTATTCGCTTAAACCAATTGTTGAGGATTTTATGCCATTCTAGCTAAATACTGACTGTCTACGGACATTCGACGTAATTACCAACCCATTATCAGTGAATCCAACGGACTCCTGGATGTTGTACAGATACGCAGAACCTTCTTGATATACAAAAACGAGCTCACTCAATCAATTCTGTCCTGTTTAATTGATGGCTTCTAGTGGAATGCTGCTTAAGCGATACAAGCATTTGCTTCTGGACTTTCCATGAGCTAATTAGCATAATGGCACACACAATGCCATGTCAAAGGAAATGAATTTTTCCAGTTCCAATACTTAGATGTAAGTCATGTTCTTATTGAGAGCTTGTGAGCAAGTTGGTTCCGGGAATACATACTTAGAATAGTGATCATTAAAAAATTTGGAAACCAGAAATTTGGGCCATTTTTGAGCCTTCTATAACCTAAAATGTAGTTTAGACAAATTCAAACATAATAAAATGCAAATTTGTGCTATGAATCCCTGCATTCATCAATGTTCCTATTGTTGTAAAATATTTTGCACCTTGGTATGAAGCTGAGGACATTAGTAGGTTTCGCTACTGCAGAACCCTCAACTACGCCGATGTGACTTTGTGGTTTTGTACAAGTAAAATGTCTTGATCTCAAATTAGTTCAGTTTAATATAATTAAGCCCATTTATGTGATGCATTAGAAAGAAAAATAAACCTAGTTACTGCTAAGCATAAAACACCAGAAAGAGGGAAATTTAACATCAGGAGAAACTTGTGAAATCTGTGAAACAACTTAAGAAAACTGCCACAGGAATAAATTGGGGTGAGTGTTTATGCTAGACTGCATCAAACCAGCTTTAGCGGTGAAAACAAACAAGACGTAATGATTTCTTGCATCGTCTCTTGTTTTAAATGCACGTTTCTTGCGTTAACAACCTCCCCAAATAACGCTTTCATTTTCGGCTACAATTATTCTTTTCTTAAATTTCTCTTGGAAATTTTTTATTACAAACATTAATTTCACACTCCAAAAACCTCAAGATATCAGAGGCTTCTGCAGGTAGTGTGCCACAGCAATGAGTGCAGCATGATTTAGGAAGTAGCGATTTCGTGAGGGAAACGCGGAAGAAATGAATATGCAACGAGACATTCGTAAATCTTTGCTATAGTACTAGTTCAATAAAAGGATTTATTTGACGTTACCATGGTTTCAATCAGAACCAGCAAAAAACTGAAAATTTAGGCGGTATAGAGGCTCCGATGTGGGATTCGAGCCCACACCTGGAGAAGTCAACAGAAGTCGAGTAACTGAACTGGAGAACATTAGTGAACGCCTGGTAAAAACCTTTGCAAACTCACTAAGACGAGATGATCGCCAGCCGAGAAAGCCGCATTAGCAGTACATATAAAATTGGGATAAGTTGACATTGGCTCACATATTCATTGACAGGTTGTTACATTACAAATGAGGTGGTGTTTAGGCACACCAAACAGAATCGTCGGCGGAGTTGTATTTGGGGGTAAAGAGGGTAGGAGTAACTAAAAAGGCAGGAATTCTTTAGGGGTTGTAGGACATTAACGGCTTCGGTTGCAACTCTCCACGTGGGGAACAGTTCTCCGCACGGTTAATAGCTGGGGCCGCCGAATACATTTATGCAAACGTAAGACAATATTTTCACTCATTAACTATGTTTAATCAGGCATCATCTTTTAAAACCCCGAAATTGCGACTGTCAGGAAGTTCGTTTTATTCATATTTTTTCAAACACCGTCAAATATATCATCTTTTGAAGTGTTTAGAGAATAAGAGGCCCCAATTTACCAAAGCAGACAAGTTCTTATCCGCTTAAGGAGCCACCTGAATAATTCCCTAAATTTAAAGGATCAGAAAAGTCAGGGAAATTGATCCCTGTTTTACCACCATCTACCGAATAGGTGGCAGCTAGTATCGATTCTAAAACGTAATGTTTTCTGAACCAAACCTGTAGCTCTAAATGAATTAACACAGATTTGTGTTCGATGTTAGCATTAGATTGGCAAGCGATTTTTGCAAAGTGTTCCAAAGGAAATTCTCCAATTTACCTAGACCTGAAAGTGAATTTAACGTAAAATTTCGCAAAATCTCAAAAACAGGGATATAGCCTATTTTTATGATTGATCGGGAATATTTTTTACTAAGTAGATAGCACATGTAGTAAATAGGTAATTGGGCGTACGCACCACACAAAGGTCAGGGGTCCACCTACCTTGAGTTCCTCTTCATTTCTATGCATATTCGTGGGCGTTTTGTCCTGCACAATCTTCTGATTGGGTAGCCGAACCTTTTCGTCGATCGACTGAAGGACGCCTAGCGAGCCCCGATGAATTTCGGACCGTTCATCCGGTTGGTTTGGCGGTTCAGTCTAAAAATGACGTGATAAGTGCCGGTTTGGATGGGGGGGTTGGGCTTTTGTAGTGAACGCAGCCTTAGTGATTGGCCGAATAGCGCCAGTTTTTATTCCACGTCACACAATAGATTAGTACGTGAAGTTTTAATTACTGAAGCAAATCACATGCTAACCTACATGGTGAAGAATTCTGGATTTGCCTTAGCATGAGGGTTAGTCGACATCTTAAGTTGCAGCCTGACTTAAGGAAGTTCCGCATACGCCTCATTAATTTTATGTACCACCGACACTACACTGATGTGATTGTTTCTTCTCAGCAAGTAACCAGTACGAACACAGGAATTTTGCTGCCGCACATTTAATAAAATTTAAAGATTTAGACAGCGATAACACGCCAGGCCGCATAATTTTAGGGAATGTGCTGACTGTCGGCTTAAATAACCTAAATATTCCGTTTGGATGACGTAGATTTAATTGAATGTTCTTTCCTCACAGATAATTAGGGGACACTAAATGAGCTCAGACCCCTCAGTTAGCAGTGGAATACTAGTCCTTGATTCTAGGTAAAAAAAGTGCATGAGAATCAAGTTTAAAATTAAGTATTTATCCAACGAGTTACAAGGGAGAGCTTCCAAAACCCTTGTTTGTGAGCAACGGCAAAATGATTGGGCCGATATTTACCCACAATCGTTTTGATTGGTTCCGCGAAAACTAGCGCTTCCGATAATGACTGTAACCATCAAAACAGAATCCATTTGCATTATATACGCCTAATTTTTAATTGAAACCGTCATTGTTACTTAAGGTGAACAAGCTGAACTAACAAAGGCACACCCAAAAGAGGCACGATTAAAAATTATAAAAAAAGGTATCAGAAAAGAAATCGAAGTGGAGCGAGATGCACCTCAGACTATGCTCAAGTTTACTGACACAGTGTAACCGCATTCTGCGAATAACGTTGAAAGCACAGAATTGTCGGTTCTACAGCAAAAACAACTGTAACTTGTAAAATTTGGTGTTACACAAAAGATAACTTTGACTGGTTGTCAAAGAAAACGAAGAAAAAGTGGAAAGACTTTGCATATCCACATTGGCATTTAAGAATGTGATTTGCTTGAAGAAGACAGGGCTTTTGATAAAAAAAATACATGGGTGAAAATTGAGATTCGAAATCTTGAGGCGAATCTTTTCGTTTCTTTGTTTGGACTTGACGATTACTAAGTCCATGAACCATGCCGGTGAATTTAGTCGCTACAGCGTGGTATTCGAAGGTTAGAATTCAACAGAGTTCCTCAAAATTAGACTGAGAGTATTCGTTTGACTTAAAAGTCAGATAATTCAGTCATTGTAGTGTAGTCCTCTCTTATTCTGCACAGTTGTGGAAGAAAATATTGTCCCGTGGAATGTCCAGATACCCTTGGAACGCAATTCATTAACTGTCTTATATTTAGTCAGAAATTGGTGCGTACTAAAATAAATAAAAAATAGTCGTACCTCATGTTGTGGAGCTTCTGTGTCTTCCTGGTCCATGAATACGAGGAACGAAATACAATCCTTTTCCAAGTAGTCGAGTTTTTCTTCATCGACGTTTTTGAAGGTTATCATGCGATTATGCCTGACATCCAGTTTATGTCCCTTTTTGGTCTGGCTGGCGTCCAATCTAACAACCGTCTCGTCGCCTTCTTTATACACTCGATAACGGAGCGATATTTTCTTTCCAATCAGCAGGCCAGGAATACTAATTTTGCTTATCCCTACCTGAGAAGGCAAATTTTAAG